>PISX010017798.1:0-42385 GCA_004024625.1 Mellivora capensis | reverse complement strand
ATGGAACAGAGTAGAGAGCCCAGATATGGACCCTCAACTCTATGGTCAAATAATTTTCGACAAAGCAGGAAAAAATATACAGTGGAAAAAAGACAGTCTCTTCAATAAATGGTGCTGGGAAAATTGGACAGCTATATGTAGAAGAATGAAACTCGACCATTCTCTTACACCGTACACAAAGATAAACTCGAAATGGATATAGTTCTAACATTTTTAAATATATGAATCTTTAGGGTTTTCTATATATAGGATTATGTCATCTGTGAACAGAAATAATTTTACATTTTCTTTCCTGGTTTGAATCCATCTTATTCCCTTTTTTTGCCTTATTGTTCTGGCTATGAGTTCAAATACCATGTTGAGTAGAGGTGTTGAGAGTGGGAAGTTTTGCCTTGTTCCTGATCTCAGAGGGAAAGCTTTCAATTTTTACCATTGAGTGTGATGTCAGTTGTGGGTTTTTCAGATATAGCCTTTATAATGTTGAGGTGGGTTCCTTCTTTTGTAGAGTGTTTTTGTTTTGTTTTGTTTTTTATCATGAATGGGTGTTGAATTTTGTCACAGTTTTTTTCTGCATCAATTGCATGTTCACGTGGCTTTTGTCCTTCATTCTGTTAATGTTTTTTATTACACTGATTGATTTTTGTATGTTTAACCACTCTTATACTCCAGGGGTAAGTCCCACTTGGTGTGGTGTATAATCTTTTTAATGTGTTATTGAATTCAGTTTGCTAGTATTTTATTGAGTATTTTCACATCCATTGGTCTGTCGTTTCCTTGTAGTTTCTTTATCTGGCTGTGGTATCAGGGTAACGCTGGCCTCATCAGCTGAGTTTGGAAGTGTTCTCTCATCATTTTTTGGGAAAAATTGGAAGAGTATTGCTGTTAGTTCTCCTTTTTTTTTTTTTTTTAAAGATTTTATTTATTTAAGAGAGAGACAGTGAGAGAGAGCATGAGAAGGGAGAAGGTCAGAGGGAGAAGCAGACTCCCCTGGGAACTGGGAGCCCAATGTGGGGCTCGATCCTGGGACTCCAGGATTATGACCTGAGCCGAAGGCAGTTGCTTAACCACCTGAGCCACCCAGGCGCCCTGTTAGTGCTTCTTTAAATGTGTATTAGATTTCTTTATTGAAGCTTTTGTTTATTGGGGAGTTTTGGGTTGCCAAGTCAATCTTCTTACTAGTTATAGTTTTGTTCAGATTTTTTATTTCTTTTTTTTTTTTTTATTAAATTTTTTTTTTTTTATTTGTCAGAGAGAGAGGGAGAGAGAGCAAGCGAGCACAGGCAGAGTGGCAGGCAGAGGCAGAGGGAGAAGCAGGCTCCCTGCCGAGCAAGGAGCCCGATGTGGGACTCGATCCCAGGACGCTGGGATCATGACCTGAGCCGAAGGCAGCCGCTTAACCAACTGAGCCACCCAGGCGTCCCGAGATTTTTTATTTCTTTGTGATTCAATCTTGATAGGTTGTATGTTTCTAGGAATTTATCCATTCTTTTAGCTTACCCAATTTGTTAGCATATAACTGTTCATGTAGTTTATTAAATCCCTTTATTCTGCAGCATCAATTGTAATGTCTTCTTTTTCATTTCTGATTGTAGTTCATTGAGTCTTCTCTTTTTTCCTTAGTTTAAGAAAAAAGGGTTTGTCAGTTTTGTTGATCTTGACTCTTTTCAATGAATTGACTCTTTTGTTGAATTTTGTTGAATTTTTCTATTAGCTCTTCATTTATTTTTATTCTAATCTTTATTAATTTCCTTCTTTCTGCTGACTTTGGGTTTAGTATGTTCTTTTTTTTTCCCTAGTTCCTTAGGTTGTTTATTTGAGACCTTTCTTATTTTTAAATTTAAATGTTTATGGCATTTAACTTCTCTCTTAGTACTACTTTCACAACATCCCATATGTTTTGGTAGGTTGTATTTCATTTTCATTTAAAAAAATTTTTTTTAAGGTTTTATTTATTTATTTGAAAGAGAGAGATACAGCGAGTGTGAGAGAGAGAACACAAGCAGGGAGAGTGGGAGAGGGAGAAGGAGTCTCCCCGCTGAGCAAGGAAGCTGATTTGGGGCTCCATTCCAGGACTGTGGGATCATGACCTGAGCTGAAGTCAGATGCTTAATGACTGAGCCACCCAGGCGCCCCTCATTTTCATTTTTTAAGATATTTTCTAATTGCCTTGATGATTTCTCCTTTGATCTATTACTATTCTTTTTAATTTTAGCCATTCTTTTGGATGTGTAGTGGTGGTTTTTAAAAAAAAGATTTATTGATTTATTTGAGAGAGAGAGAGATAAAGGGCATGCATGCACTAGAGGGGGTAGGGGCAGAGGGAGAGAATCTTGAAGTAGACTCCCCCCTGAGTATAGAGCCTGTTGTGGGGCTCTATCTCATGACCCATGAGATCATCACCTGAACCAAAACCAAGAGTTGGATGGTCAACTGACTGAGCCACCCAGGAACCGCATGTAATGGCATTTTATTGTGGTTTTTAATTTCCATTTCCCTGATGAGTTAATGATGTTATGCATCTTTTTCTTTGCTTATTGACTATTAGTGTATCTACTTTTTGTAAAGTATCTGTTCAAAATTTTTTGCTGTTTTTATTTTAATTTAATTTTTTTAATTTTTAAAAGATGTTATTTATTTATTTATTTGACAGAGAGGGACATGTGAGAGAGGGAACACAAGCAGGAGGAGTGGGAGAAGGAGAAGCAGGCTGAGTGGGGCTGGATCCCAGGACCCTGGGATCATGACCTGAGCCAAAGGCAACTCCTTAATGACTGAGCCACCCAGGCACCCCCCAATTTTTAATTGGGTTGTTTTCTTATTATTATTGAGTTAAGTGTAGATACAAATCCTTCTTTAAGCATATGCATTGAGAGTATTTTTTCCTAGTCTGTAGTTTACATTTTGATTTTCTTAATGGCATTTTTCAAAGAACGGAAGTTTTAAATTTTGGTGAAGTCTAATTTATGACTTTTCTTTATGATTCATGCTTTTTGTATTATGTTTAGGAAATCTTTGTGCACTCAAAGATCATGACTATCTTCTCCTAGAGTTTTATACTTTTAGCTTTTGTATCTGGTCTATAATCAACTTTGAGTTAATTTTTATGTAGGTATGAGGTAAGGGTTTGAGATGTACTTTTTTTCTATAAGACACCAAGTTGTTAAGGTATTGTTAACCGAAAAACCATCTTTTTTATCATCGAATTAGTTTGCTAATTTTTTTGAAAATGAGTTGACTGTATATACTTGGGTCTGTCTTCAGGATTTTTTATTCTGTTCCTTGATTTCTACATGTATTATGACAATATCATTACTGTCTTGATTACTATCTCTTTATAGTAAGTCTTAAAGTCAGGTAGTGAGTCCTCTTTGTTCTTTTTAAAAACTGTTTTGGCCATTCTAGGTCCTTTGGGTTTTCTATGTAAGTTTTTGAATCAGCTTGTTAGGTTCCACAAAAAAAACTAGCTAGCCTTTTAATTGGATTCATTGACTGTAAATAAATTTGGTGAGAACTGACATCTTACAATAGTGGATCTTCCAATCCATGAACATGGCATATACTCCATTTATACAGGTCTTCCTCAAGTTTTCATCAGCATGGCATCCCAGACCCTCCATTTTCTGCCTGCTGCTAAAATTTTCAGCTCCAATTCTTGCTACTCCTTGCTTTTAACTTGTTTTTTCATGCAGTGAACTATTCAGTTTCCTTCACACACCATGTCATTTTATTTGAGATTCAGATGATTTCCTTACCTAGAACACCTTGCATATCACATCTTCATATGATTAATAACAGGCCTAGAGTCAGACAGCCTTTGAATCCATCTAAAGATTTTAATATAGTACTTATGTAAGTTGCTCAATAAATGTTAGCTTTTATGATACTTATATTTCCTGTGTCCACTAGATTGTGAACTCCTTAAGAACAATGACCATTTTCATTCCTTTATTAGTACATCTAATGCCTAATACAATGCTTGGCATGTAGTAAATACTATATAAATGTTTATTTTATCAGTTTTTGCAGAAGTGTAGAAATGGACACTGAGGAATATTTTCTGAATTGTTCAGATTTCACACCAGGAAACAATGTTCCTCTGGCCTCTGAGATTTTATCAGATAAGATGCTCTATTTTTTAGTATGGTACTGGCACAAAAACACATAGAGAACAGAGTAGAGAGCCCAGAAATACACCCATACTTATATGGTCAATTAATCTATGACAGAGGAGGCAAGAATATGCAATGGGGAAAAGACATTCCTTTCAACAAATGGTGCTGGGAAAATTGGACAGCCACATGCAAAAGAATGAAACTGGACTGCTTTCTTATACCATACACAAAAATAGACTCAAAATGGACTAAATACTTAAATGTGAGACCTGAAACCGTAAAACTCCCAGAAGGAAACATAGACTGTCAATAATTTTTTTGACATAGCCTGTAGGGAAATTATTCTAAATATGTCTTCTCAGGCAAGGGAAACAAAGGCAAAATTAAACTATTGAGATGCATTAAAATAAAAAGTTTTTGGGCTCCTGGGTGGCTCAGTTGGTTGGGCACCTGCCTTCGGCTCAGGTCATGATCCCGGACTTCCAGGATCGAGTCCCGCATTGGGCTCCCTGCTCTTTGGGGAGTCTGCTTCTCCCTCTGACCTTCTCCTCTCCCATGCTCTCTCTCACTCATTCTCTCTCAAATAAATAAATAAAATCTTAAAAAAAAAAGTTTTTGCACAATGAAAGAAACCATTAGCAAAACGACAAGGCAGACTACTGAATGGGAGAAGATATTTGCAAATGATATATTTGATAATGGATTAATATCTAAAATTTGTAAAGAACTTATACAACTAAACACAAAATCCTCCCAAATAATCCAATCAAAAATGGGCAAAGGACCTGAATAGACATTTTTCCAAAGACACACAAATGGCCAACAAACACATGAAAAGATGCTCAACATCACTAATCATCAGGAAAATGCAAATTGAAACTACAATAAGACCTTACACCTGTTAGAATGTCTAAGATCAAAAAGACAAGAAATAACAAGTTTTGGTGAGGATGTAGAGAAAAAGGAATCTTGGTGCAGCCTTGGTGGGAATACAAAGTGGTACAGCCACTTTGGAAAACAGTATGGAGATTCTTCAAAAAATTAAAAATAGAACTGCCCTACAATCCAGTAATTGCTTGACTGAGTATTTAAACAAGGAATATGAAAACACTAATTTGGAAGGATATATGCATCCCTGTGTTTATTTCAGCATTATTTACAGTAGCCAAGATATAGAAGCAACCCTAGTGTCCATCAATAGATGAATGGAAAAAGAAAATGTGATATATATATCACATGTATGCATGTATGTGTGTGTATGGCTGATATATATATATATATATATATAGTGGTATTAGCCATAAAAATAATGAGAGCTTGCCATTTGCAACAGCATGGATGGACCTAAGAGGGTATAATACTAAGTGAAGTCAGTCAGACAGAGACAGACAAATACTGTATGATTTCACTCATATGTGGAATTTAAGCAACAAAACAAATGAACAAACAAGGGGGCACCTGGGTGGCTCATTGGGTTAAGCCTCTGCCTTCGGCTTAGGTCATGATCTCAGGGTCCTGGGATTGAGCCCCGCATTAGGCTCTCTGCTCAGCAGGGAGCCTGGTTCCCCTCTCTCTCTCTCTGCCTACTTGTGATCTCTTTCTCTCTGCCAAATACATAAATAAAATCTTAAAAAAAAAAAAAAACCAAAACCAAATGAACAAACAAGACGCAAAAGACAAAAACAGAGACTCTTAAATACAGAGAGCAAATTGATGGTTGCCAGAGAGGAGGTGGGCGGGGGAGGGAAGGGTAAAATAGACAAAGGGGATAAGAGTACACTTATTGTGATGTAATGTATAGAATTGTTGAATCATTATATTGTACACCTGAAACTAATGTAACACTTAATGTAACACTTAATGTAAAGTATAATGTTAATTATACTTTAGTAAAAAATAGATACCCTGTTTTTCAAGTGTGTAATCAAATCAAAGGCAAGTATGATGGAGTGATGGATGTGATTTTTATCCCAAACAGAGTGGAGTACCTCAAATGATCTGTTTCTAGTTTCTCTTCCTCTTGTCTCATTTTGTGAAATTGTTAACTAAATCTTTATTTTATTATTTGTACAACTTTATGCAACTCAAGTTTCAGGAATCATGTAGAAGACTATTACTGCTAACAAATAGAAATTATTACTGCTAATGAAAATTATGGGATTATTGTGATAATAAATTGTCTATTATAGATGTTGAAGTTTCTGTTAGGGCCTGTAATCAAAGGAGCGAGACTGATACAAAGCGAAGGTCAAGCAAAGCTTTATTTCGCGCCAAGGATCGAGAATCAAACTGACCGGTCAGGGCCGTCTCTTGCAAAGAGGTGACCCCTCCCAGCCTCACAGACTAACTTTTATAGAGGTAGTTTAGCCGGGCTATACACAGGTGGCCAATGAGATTGCAATACACAGAAAACTGCACAGTCATGTTAGGTCACACACGGGCAGCCAATCGAATTACAATTCACCCTAGTATATATATGCGTCTATCTCCATTGGCTGTCTCCACCTGGCCTGACCCGCCCTTGTATTTGGGCTTTGCAAGTAAGTTCCTCTGGGAGGGGCAGGTCAATCTAAGTTTACTGCATAGGGTCAATCTAAGTTTACTGCATAAACAACATAATGGCTCCCTCTCATTAAGTAGGCCCTTACATTCCCCCTTTTTAGTCAAATCCTTGACTTTTCAGCCAGTTATATTGAGCATATAAGACTAACATTTTTATTGCTCTAGTTTTCTCTTATACAAATGACACTAGTGCACAGTTGGCTGATGAGTTAGCCATTTACCGCTTTGTATAACCTTTTCCATTTTTCCTAATTTCGTTCATCTAATTTCCCACCTATACTTTACATAAACAGGTAACTATAGCAACAATACACTAATAGGTAACAATAGGAGCAACAATAAACTCATAGTCTTTTGAGTCTTAGCTTTAGTCCATGGTCAGCGGGGTCCATTGGCTGTGGCTTCCATCTCTGGGGGATGTCCTTGTCCTCGGCTCATTTGAAGTGACCCGCGTGAACCCAGGCCCTGACGCCTTCTACTTTTATTGCCGTGGCGGTAGTCAGGATGACAGTAAATGGTCCCTTCCAGCAGGGCTCCAAGTTTCCCACTTGGTGGTGACGTATCCAAACCAAGTCCCCGGGTTGGTAAGGTTGTGGTTCCACCTCTGCCTCTGTATCAGCGTGGGCAGCTTGGATCCCTGCGAGGGTTCTTTTTAAGACAGACTGTAATGCCTGCAGTGACTGGAGTACAGACTGATCAGTCATTTCTGCTAGGGCAATCTCTTATAGCCGAGGGCAGAGTGGGTGGGGGTGTCTCCCGAACATTATTTCAAATGGGGTCACCTTGTTTAAGTAGGGTGTACATCACGCCCTGGGGAGGGCGAAAGGAAGGAGATCCACCCATCCACCGCCAGTCTCCAGAATTAGCTTTGTCAAGGTCTCTTTAAGAGTCTGGTTCATTCACTTGCCCAGAACTCTGGGGCTGGTAGGCACAGTGTAGTTTCCAAGTAGTGCCCACGGCCTTGGCCAATGCCTGTGAGACAAATGCAGGGCCGTTGTCTGACCCAATTGCGAGAGGCAGCCCAAACCTAGGAATTATTTCTTCTAATAGCTTTTTGGTTACCACTCCTGCCGTGTCATGTTTGGTGGAAAAAGCCTCTACCCAGCCTGAAAAGGTATCTACAAAAACTAACATATACTTGTGCCCATATTTTCCGGGTTTCATTTCTGTAAAATCTATTTCCCAATAAACTCCTGGTTCCTTACCTCTTTCTCTTTTCTCTCTTCCCATTCTAGTTCCTCCCACATTAACTACCTGGCATTGAGCTCATCTATCAACTATATCCTGAACCATACGCTCTAATTTAGAAACCTGGAATTGCTTGCCTATAAGTTCCTTGAGTTTGCGTGTCCCCAAATGAGTACCCTGATGTATCTGGTCTACTAACTTCTTAACTAGTCTTCGAGGAAGAATTAACTTTCCTGTTTTAGTCTTAGCCCAGTTCCCTTCATAGTCCAATTTAACCCATTTTTGTAAATACTTTAAATCTTCTTCTGAATAGTTCGGTTTTTCTGGTAGGGCTGGAGCCAGGAGTGTAACCAGCTCTTGCACTGTTTCTTGGGCTGCTTGCTTTGTGGCTCGATCTGCTAATTGGTTTCCTTTTGAAATCAGATCAGTCCCCTTTTGGTGTCCTGGGCAATGCATAAAGGCCACCTCTTTTGGGTCCCAAATAGCCTGGAGGAGAGCCAATATTTCTCCTCTGTTTTTAATTCCTTTTCCTTCTGCTGTTAATAGGCCCCTTTCTTTATAAATAGCCCCATGTATATGGAGAGTAGCAAAGGCGTACCTGCTGTCCATATAGATGTTGGCGTTTTACCTTTGGCCATCTGGAGTGCCTTGGCGAGTGCAATCAGCTCCGCTTTTTGCGCCAATGTCCCATGTGGCAGGGCTGCCGTCCAGAGTTCCTGCTCAGGGGAAACCACCGCAGCCCCCGCATACCTCTTTCCATTGACCATGTAGCTACTCCTGTGTGTGAACAGAGTCATCTCTGCATCTGGAAGGGGAAGGTCTCTGAGGTCCGGCCTTACTCCTGTGACTTGGGTTACGACCTCCCCGCAATTGTGTGGATGGTCAGCCAGCTCCTCTGGCAGCAGCGTGGCTGGATTTAGCACCGCCGGGGGCTGGAAGGTCACTCTTGGTTTGTTGAGTAGGAGGGCCTGATACCCTGTCACTCGGGCATTTGTCATCCATCGGTCGAGTGGAGTCTTGGAGAAGGCCCTTGATAGCGTGGATGGTGGTCAAGATGAGATTTTGACCCAAAGTCAATTTACTTGCATCCTTGACCAGGAGGGCTGTGGCAGCAATTATGCTGAGGCACAGGGGGAACCCAGCCGCTACTGGATCTATTTTCTTGCTAAGATAGGCTACTGGCCTTTGCGAAGGCCCCAGAGTCTGAGTCAAAACTCCTTTGGCCACCCCTGCTTTTTCATCCACATACAAGTAGAAGGGCTTGGTAACATCTGGGATGGCCAATGCTGGGGCACTCAGTAAGGCTGTTTGTAATACCCGAAATGCTCCTTCTGCCTCAGCTGTCCACTCTATCATAGTGAGCCCCCCTTTTGCCAGTTGGAAGAGAGGTCGGGCAGTCTCCGCAAACTGAGGTATCCACAGCCTACAGTAGCCCACCGTCCCAAGAAACTCCCTCACTTGTCGGGACATGGTGGGGTGGGGGTATCAGGTGATCACCTGTTTCTTGGACTCAGACAGTGAATGCACTCTCTCGTGGAGATCAAAGCATAGATAAGTGGCGTGGCTCTGACAGAACTGTGCTTTCTTTGCTGACACCCGATACCCTTTTTCCTGCAGAGTCTGTAAGAGAGCTCTTGTCCCCCACAAGCATGACTCATAGTCCTCAGCGGCTATCAGCAAGTCATCAACATACTGTAACAGAGTGACTCCTGGATTGGAGGTTCTGTACTCACCCAAATCCTCATGTAGGGCCTTGTCGAAGATAGTGGGTGAATTCTTGAATCCTTGGGGAAATCTTGTCCAGGTGAGCTGGCCTTGGAATCCTTCCTGTGGGTCGGACCACTCAAAAGCAAAAAGGGGCTGAGACTCCTTTGCTAAAGATATGCAGAAAAATGTATCCTTGAGATCTAAGATGGTATACACAGTTCTTCTGGGGCTCAGGAGGGAGAGTAGGATATAGGGGTTAGACACCGTCGGGTGGATATCTTCAACCTGTTTATTAACTTCCTGCAAGTCCTGAACGGGTCGGTACTCCCCAGTCTCGGCCTTTTTGATGGGCAGCAAAAGTGTGTTCCATGGAGATTTGCAAGGAACTAGGATCCTATCTCCTCAGAGGTGGTTAATGTGTTTTCTGATCCCTTCCTTTTCTTCCTGAGGGAGGGAGTACTGCCGGATGCGAACAGCCGTAGCCATCGCTTTTAATTGTACCACCACTGGAGGCTGTCCCTTGGCCAAGCCAGGGGGCTTCCCTGCTGCCCAGACTTCAGGAAACTCAACCTGTAGGGTTTACAGAAGGCTCCTTCCCTTTGTCTCCTCTGGTTCTGAGACTAGCTCATAAAGGAGATATTCATCTACTGCTGCCATAAGCACCTGCACAGTGGGTTGTCCCAAGGTTACAGTCATGTCTCCTTCTGAGAACTGAATGCCAGCCTGTAACTTGTGGAGGAGATCTCTTCCCATCAAGTTATATGGGGCATTAGGGAGGACCAAAAATCGGTGTTTAACTACTCCCAAGGCCAAATTTAAAGTCCTCTCTGTTGTCCATTTATGTCTCTCTGTGCCATTTGCTCCTTGTACCCAGACTTCCTCTCCAGATAGTTTTCCCATAGGTTTAAGTAATGATGAAAATTGGGCTCCTGTGTCCACCAAAAAAATCAGTTGATTTCCCCTCCACTTTAATTTTTACCCGAGGTTCAGGGAGGGACTCTGAACCATGGCCCCTTCAGTCTCTGGTGGCCAGCATTACCGTCTTCCTTTTGGGGCACTTTTTGGCCCAATGTCCTTTTTCCTCACAGTAAGTGCATTGATCCAAATCTAAGTCTTCCAGCCTGCCTCCTCTGTACTTAGGCTTTTCCTTCTATTTACCATCCCCTACCTGCTTTTCCCTTTTCCATTGACCTCTTTCCTCCCGTCTCCTTCCCACCTCATGTAATGCCAAAACCTTAACCAGTTTTTTGTCTGTTTTTCATCCTCTTGTGCATCCGTGTTGTTAAACACCTTTTCTGCTATTCCCACTAACTCAATCAGATTCTCCCCTTCAAATCCTTCAATTTTCTGAAGTTTCCTCTTTATATCTGGGGCTGACTGACTGGCAAAAGCAAGATTCACTGTGCTCTGATTTTTGGGTGCCTCAGGGTCGATCGGGCTATACATTTTATAGGCTTCAATAAGCCTTTCTAGGAAAGCTCCTGGAGACTCATTCCTACCTTGAGTCACCATACTAATTTTAGATAAACTTATGGGTCTCCTTGCAGCTGCACGGAGACCTCCTGGTAGGGCCTAGTGGTAGAAGTGTAGGCTCTCCTTACCTTCATCGGAGTTTGGTCCTCAGTCGGGGGGTTCCCTTGGGCAGTAGTCCTCCATCCGCCGGGGATCAAGGTCCCCACCAAGTCTCTCTCACTTATCACCTTATGGGTCTCTCGAATGATGCGATCCCTCTCTTCCGCGTTAAAGAGAGCCATAAGGAGCTGTTGAATAGCTGGTGGGTAAGAAAGACAGTCTCCAAGAGATTAATTAAATCCTGAGGGTGGACAGAAAAGGATTTGTGTTGGGCCTTCCAGTTATAGATGTCAGAAGAGGAGAAAGGGATATAGGTTAGGTGGGGGTGACCTCTCCCGTCCGGTGTAACAACCTCATGGAGAGACAGCATTGGCGAGGTAAAGAGAGGCAGGGGGGTTAGGGGAAAGGGGAAGGATCAGGGTGGTCTTTCTGCCCTGACCTTGTATGAGGTGGACTGGTAAGGGCGTCTTGGGACCGAGAGTCAAGTTTAGGGGACAGATAAGGGGGGGGGAGTTCTACAACCTCCACATTCAACGGAGGTAGAACGGTCTTCTTTCCTGGTTCCCCCTCATCTTTCCACTCTGGTTTTGGTGATCTGACCTGCCTTAGAGGGAGAGAGATGGTTTTGTTAGCAAGGAAAAGGTAAGACTTGAGCCATGATGGTAGCTCTTCTATCAGATATCGCCAGGCCACGATGTACGGTATTTGGTCTCGATGGAGATCAAAAACCTCACTCTGGGTAGAGAAGATCTAAGTCAAGGCAAACATTCCTTCTATCAGCCACCCTGTGGAGAAAGTGGGCCACTCTCATTGGCAGAGTGTTTTTAGTTTTCCCGGGTAAACCTTGTCACCCGACTGGGTGGCTTTACCTTGAAAATCCTTGAAATGCTGGAGAACAAGATTTAGGGGTGTCACAGGTCCCTTACTCCCTGCTTGCCCCATTTTTCCAAACACAATAAACAACACAACAGACAACAGAAAGACGAGACAAAGACAACTGCAGGCCCAGTGATCCTCATCCAAAGCTGCTGCTGGTGGGGACTTTCTTGGTTCCCTGTAAACACAACAAACAGCACGACAGACAACAAAAGGACAAAACAAAGACCACCGCAGGCCCAGTGGTCCTTAACCTGCCACTGGTGGGGACTTTCTTGATCTTTCAATTGCCCAGGGGGACTCGAACCCCCCGACTGCTCAGGGGGACTCGAACCCCCTGTCCGCCCAGGGGGCCTTGAACCCTCCGTTGATCTACCAGTGGAGGGATGGGGCTTCCCCGCATCCACTCCAGCCCTGGGGAGCATGGCTGCATCCAACTTCTCCCCAGTGGGCTATACTCTGGACCTCTGCAACCAGACAGACAGGATCCCAAGATGTTACCTCTGGAGGCTTTCCCAGAAATTCTGATGCTGGCTCAGTTCTCGTCGTTTGATTGCGGATGAGCCCCCAATGTTAGGGTCCGTAATCAAAGGAGCGAGACTGATACAAAGCAAAGGTCAAGCAAAGCTTTATTTCACGCCAAGCATCGAGAATCAAACTGACCGGTCAGGGCCGTCTCTTGCAGAGAGGCAACCCCTCCCAGCTTCACAGACTAACTTTTATAGAGGTAGTTTAGCCGGGCTATACACAGGTGGCCAATGAGATTGCAATACACAGAGAAAACTGCACAGTCATGTTAGGTCACACTCGGACGGCCAATTGAATTACAATTCACCCTAGTAGATATATGCATGCCCCACTGATTGGATGTCTCTACCTGGCCTGATCGGCCCTTGTATCTGGGCTTTGCAAGTAAGTTCCTCTGGGAGGGGCAGGGTCAATCTAAGTTTACTGCATAGGGTCAATCTAAGTTTACTGCATAAACAACAAAATGGCTCCCTCTCATTAAGTAGGCCCTTACAGTTTCTGCATATTATAGACTTTAATGTAATTAGCTGTGTCCTAGCAAGATGATATAGTAATCAAAAGATAAAGCTAATTTGAATATTAAGGATCAGTTGGAACTACATCAGACTACTTCTACTGTCATTATTTTGTAATTATCTCCTGTTTGTAATGATGGACCCTTCTATAAGAAGAACATTTTTATGGGGTGTCTGGGTGGCTCAGTTGCTAAGAGTCTGCTTTCAGCTCAGGTCATGATCCCAGGGTCCTGGGATCGAGCCCCACATCAGGCTCTCTGCTCAGCAGGAAACCTGCTTCTTCCTCTCTCCTGCTTGTGTTCCCTCTCTCGCTGTCTCTCTCTCTGTCAAATAAATAAATAAAAATCTTTAAAAAGAAAAAAAAAGATAAAATATATTTTTTAAAGATAAAATATTTTTGAAAGATTATTACATGTCTCTGAATTCTTTTTTTTTAAAGATTTTATTTATTTATTTGATACAGAGAGAGAGATCACAAGCAGGCACAGAAGCAGGCAGAGAGAGAGAGAGGAGGAAGCAGGCTCCCCGCCGAGCAGAGAACCCGATGCGGGGCTCGATCCCAGGACCCTGAGATCATGACCTGAGCCAAAGGCAGAGGCTTTAACCCACTGAGCCACCCAGGCGCCCCTGTCTCTGAATTCTTAACTTCCTATTTTATGAGCAGGCTTGAGAAAACCATATGGACATAACGATTAAATTAAATGATCTTAACCACACTGACAGTGGCATTCTTTTTTTTTTTTTTTTTAAGAATTTATCTATTTGTCAGAGAGATAGAGAGAGAGAGTATAGGCAGGCAGAGTGGCAGGCAGAGGCAGAGGGAGAAGCAGGCTCCCCGCGGAGCAAGGAGCCTGATGTGGGACTCGATCCCAGGACGCTGGGATCACGACCCGAGCCAAAGGCAGCCGCCCAACCGACTGAGCCACTCAGGCGTCCCTGACAGTGGCATTCTAATAGCAGAACATGTGAATGGATGATAACAAACGCTAGAGCTCTTAGAGAGCTCATGGTAGTCCCTTTTGTTGGTTTGTTTTTTTAAAGTAGACTCCATGCCTAGTGTGGAGCCCAGTGTGGAGCCCAGTGTGGGGCCTGAGCTCACAATCCTGAGATCAAGATCTGGGCTGAGTTCAAGAGTCAGATATTTAACCGACTGAGCACCCAGGTGCCCCTTGTGGTAGTCTTTTAGGTTAAGGTGGTGATGGTTCTTTTTTGAAGACTTCTCCCACTTTTGCAGACTTTTCAAATGATTTGACATTAGCACATTGCATTCGCACAACATTAGCACAATTGAACAAATATTATTTAGTACTTATTATTTATATTTTTTGGAAGGATGCTAGAATTAAAGTATATTATTATTTTTATCAGCTTCATTGAGATATAATTAACAAAATTGTAAGGTATTTGAAGTGTTCATCCATAGTGATTTGGTATATATATATATATATATACACACACACATACACATTGGGAATGGGTTCCCTCCATTTAGTTAATGTATTCATCACTCCACATATTTATTTTTGGTGGAAACATTTACATTCTACTTAGTGTCATCAACTATAGTCACTATGTTTTACATTAGATCCTCAGGTCCTACTCATCTTATAGTTGAAAATTTGTATCCTTTTATGACCTCTCCCTATTTCACTACCCCCTAGCCCTTGGCAACCTCTGTTTTACTCTGTTTCTTTGAGTTTAACTTTCTTCTTTAATTTTATATATGTTGGTGAGAATATACAGAATTTGCCTTTCTCAGTCTGGCTTATTTCACTTAACATAATGCACTCAGGGTTTATTCATTTTGTCACAAATGATAGGATTTCCTTCTTTCTCATGGCTCAATAGTATTCCATTATATATATATATATACCACATCTTTTTTTGTTTGTTTGTTCATTCATCTCTTGATGGACACTTAGTTTTTTTTTTCATATTTTGGCTATTGTGAATAATGCTGTAGTGAACATGGGAGTGGAGATGTCTCTTCAATATCCAGTTTTCATTTCCTGTGGTTATAGATCCATAAATGGGATTGCTGGATCATATGGTAGTTCAGTTTTTAATTTTTTGAGGACCCTCCGAACTGTTTTCCGTAGTAGCTGCACTATTTACATTTCCACCATTAGTGTATAAGGGTTCCTTTTTCCGCCCTCATCAACACTAGGTATTATCTGTTGTCTTTCTGATAATAGCCATTCAAACAGGTATGAAGTGATATCCCTTGGTTTTGACTTGTGTTTTCTTGATTAGTGATGTTCAGCATCTTTTCATATATCTGTTCACTATCTGTATGTCATCTTTGGAAAAACATCTATTTAGTTACTCTTATGTTTATTTATTATTATTATTATTATTTTAAAGATTTTATTTATTTGACAGACAGAGATCACAAGTAGGCAGAAAGGCAGGCATAGAGAGAGAGGGGGGGAAGCAGGCTCCCTGCTGAGCAGAGAGCCCTATGCAGGACCGATTCTAGGACCCCGGGATCATGACCTGAGCAGAAGGGAGAGGCTTTAACCCACTGAGCCATCCAGGCACCCCTATTTTTTTTATTATACTTTTATTTTTATTTTTTTATTTTATTTTATTTTATTTTATTTTTTAAAGATTTTATTTATTTGACAGAGAGAGATCACAAATAGGCAGAGAGGCAGGCAGAGTAAGTGAGAAGGACACAGACTCCCTGCCGAGCAGAGAGCCCGATGCAGGACTCAATCCCAGGACCCTGAGATCATGACCTGAGCCGAAGGCAGCAGCTTAAACCACTGAGCCACCCAGGCGCCCCTTTTTATTATATTTTTAAAAGAGAGAGTGAAAGAGAGAGAGAGAGGGAGAGAGATAATGAGTTGGGGGAGGGGCAGAGGGAGAGAATCTTCAAGCAGACTCCCCATTGAGAATAGAGCCCAGTGTGGGGCTCAGTCTCATGAGATCATGACCTGAGGCAAAACCAAAAGTTAGATGCTTAACCAACTGAGCCAGCCAGGTGCCCCTAGTTACTCTGCACATTTATATCAGATTTGTTCTTTGCTTTTGAGTTGTATAAATTCTTTATATATTTTAGATATTAACCCATTATCAGATATATGATTTGCAAATAAATTCTCCTATTCAGTATATGTTGCCTTTTCTTGTTGATGGTGCCTTTGCTTTGAAGAAGGCTTTTAGTTTGAGGCAGTCCCTAAGGGTGTGTGTGTGTGTGTATGTGTGTATATTTTCCAGTTCCAACAATATGTGTACAGCTTTATACATATACCATTGTGTAAGTCTGAGGTGCATAATGTGATGATTTGATATACACATGTATAGTGAAATGATAAAATTTATTTTCAAAAATCATAGTTGTTGGGCCTCATGGAATGGCTAAAATGGAAAAAAAAAGGAAGACAGTAACAAATATTCGTGAGAATGTGGAAAAACTCAGATCCCTCATACACTGCTGGTGGGATTATAAAATGTACAGTCACTTTGGAAAATAGTTTGTCAGTTCCTCAAAACATTAGAGAGTTACCATATGACTCAGTGATTCTACTCTTAGTGATATACAAAGGGAACTGAAAACATGTTCACACAAAAACTTTTACAAGAATGTTTTTAGCAGTATTATTCATAATATCAAAAAATGAGAATCAACCTGAATATATAACTGATGATTGAGTAGACAAAAATGTGATATAGCCATACAATAGAATATTATTCAGCCATAAAGGGGAATAAAGTATTGATAGATGCTGCAATGTGAGTGAACCTGAAAACATTCTTCTTCTTTTTTTAAAAGATTTTACTTATTTATTTGACAGAGAGAGATCACAAGCAGGCAGAGAGGCAGGCAGAGAGAGAGGGGGAAGCAGGCTCCCTGCTGAGCAGAGAGCCTGATTTGGGGCTCAATCCCAGGACCCTGAGATCATGACCTGAGCCGAAGGCAGAGGCTTAACCCACGGAGCCACCCAGGTGCCTTGAAAACATCATTCTAAGTGAAAGAAACAAGACCATATATTGTATAATTTCACTTATATTAAATTTCATATAAGTGAAATCACAATAGGCAAATCAGTATAGACAGACAGTAAATTACTAGTTTCCAGGGGCATAGGGGGAGGCAGAAATGGGAGTGTCTGCTAATGGATATGGAGTTTCTTTTTGGAATGATTAAAATGTTCTAAAATTGATTGTGGCGATGGATGTAGAACTATGAGATTATACTGAAACCACTGAATTGTATACTTTAAAAGGATGAATTTTATGGTGTGTGAATTATATCTCAGTAAAGTTACTATTAAAAAAATCATGTTGCTGGAGTTTACCTAATAGTTTACCTAATTTAGGAGTTTACCTAATTTAGAATTGCAATCTTAGGTTATCTTATCCATATATGCTGTCTCCTTAATTATATTTTAAGTTTTTTTTAATGAATTTCTACTTCCTTTATTTCTAGGGCCCAGCCCTAGAAATATTTTAGATATTAACCCATTATCAGATATATGATTTACAAATAAATTCTCTGTATTATACTGTCTGTGTGTATGTGTGTATACACATACATAAGCACACAAATGTATCATATCTATGTATGATTTTATTTATTTGAGTTTTCACTCTATTTTTCTTAGTCTAACTAAGGTTTTGTCAATTTTGTTGTTTTTTTCCAAAAATCAACTCTTAGTTTTGTTTTTCTATTGCTTTTCTGTTCTGTTTCATTTATTTATGCTCTGGCCTTTGTTTCCTTCTACTAACTTTGGACTTAGTTTGTTCTTCTTTCTCTTGGTCCTTGAGGTGTAAAATTAAGTTACTTATTTGAGATCTTTTTTCTTTATTTCCTTTTTTTTTTTTTAAAGATTTTATTTATTTATTTGACAGAGATCACAAGTAGGCAGAGAGGCAGGCAGAGAGAGAGGGGGAAGCAGGCTCCCTGCTGAGCAGAGAGCCCAATGCGGGGCTTGATCCCAGGACCCTGAGATCATGACCTGAGCTGAAGGCAGAGACTTTAACCCACTGAGCCACCCAGGCACCCCAAGGCACCTTTTTTTCTTAAAGTAGGTGTTTGTTACTTTAGCTTTCCTTCTAGAACTTTTTTTTACCGGCATTCCACAGGTTTTTGTGTGTTTTATTTCCATTTTCTTTTCTTTCAAGTTTTTTTGTTTTTTTTTTAAATGAACTTCATCTATTTTTTTTTAAAGATTTTATTTATTTATTTTGACAGAGATCACAAGTAGGCAGAGAAGCAGGCAGAGAGAAAGGAGGAAGTGGGCTCCCTGCCAAGCAGAGAGCCTAATGTGGGGCTCGATCCTAGGACCCTGGGATCATGACCTGAGCCGAAGGCAGAGGGTTTAACCCACTGAACCACCCAGGTGCCCCTCTTTCAAGGTTTTTTTTTTTTTTTGAGATTTTATTTATTTATTTGACAGACAGAGATCACAAGTAGGCAAGAGAGGCAGGCAGGGAGAGAGAGGAGGAAGCAAGCTCTCCGCAGAGCAGAGAGCCCAATGTGGGGCTCGATCCCAGGACCCTGGGATCATGACCTGAGCTGAAAGCAGAGGCTTTAACCCACTGAGCCACCCAGGCGCCCCGATGTCAGTCTTTTTAAAGGTCTTTTCTCTTGGGATTGTGAGATGTGGAATGAAGACCATTTCAATTTCTGGCTTGACGTGTACTCTTCTGACTACCAGTGCTCGCTCGCTCTCTTTTTAAAGATTTATCTATTTAGAGCGAGTAAGAGTGGGGTGGGGGAGGTAGAGGGAGAGAGAGAATCTCAAGCAGGATTCTTGTTCACAACCCTGAGATCATGACTTGAGCCGAAATCAGGAGTTGTGTGCTTAACTGACTGAGATGCCCAGGCACCCTATGACTTACAATGCTCTTAAGTCAAGTTGAAGAAGGAAATTAGAGAAGAATCTCAATATTCATCTAATAAATTTTAAATTAATTTTTATTTCATACAGTATCCTACCCTTGATTGTTCCTGGTATCCTTATATCAGAACTTATGTCAGTTTTAACCTGTCCAGAGGACAAATTTTTGCTGTCTTATGCTGGGATAGGGGAAAGCAGCTCTTACATAGTTTGAAAATAGATATCTGGGTGGCTGGGGATGTCTAACTGCTTTGTAAATATTTCTTATGAAAACTTTAGGTGCACACAAATAGCAGTTCCTATGTGCAGTTATTAACTCTTGACTAATCCTTTTTTGTCTATTATTTTGAAGCAGTCTTAGACATCATTGTTTCATTTACAGATATTCCATATGTATTTATAAAGTCAAAGACATTTTTAAAAACAAGGAACATAACACCATCATTACACATAAATATAATTAACAGTAATTTCTCATTATTGTTAGATAGTTTGATCATTGTTGAGATTTTCATCATTGTTTCATTAATGGTTCCCATTTCCAACCCATAGCACGTTTGACTCATGATATAAATTAAGATCTACATTAAGATCTACATATTGCTTGCTACGTCTTATAGATTTCTTAATCTCTTCCTCACCTTCAAATGTTCTTGCTCTCTCTCACTCTCTGGCTCTTTTACTTTCTTGCTTTCTCTTTCTCCTCTTACAAATTACTTGTTGAAGAAACAGAGTCAATTATATCGTTTTTCAGTCTGGACTTTGATGATTATGTCCTCGTGGTATCCTTAACATGTTATGGTGTCTCTTCTGTTTCTTAAAAACTACAACCTAATAGATGGATTTCAATGCTTTGGTACACTCACTATTGCAGTTGTGTGTGTGTATGTATGCATTAGGGGGGCAAAATTACTTCACAAGTGTTGATGCATACTTCTGCATGAGGCACTAATGTCTTACTTTCCCTTTTGTGTTGTTAGCAGCCACTGATGATCATTGCCTGGATCCTTAAATTAATTTGGTGTTGCAAAATGAAAATATTCTAATTTTATTCCTTTTGCATTTATTAGCTAGAAAACTTCTGTAAACCTATCTCCTGTGCCTCCCCAGCTATTTGGTTCCTGTAGATGTGGTTCCTATAGAACTGCAGGATGAATGTTTCTTTCCCTCATCTTCCTACTTTCACAGTAATAAATCAATTCCTTCCCATCCTCCAAAGGAGACTAGTGAATTGTTGTTACTGTTGTTGTTATTATCATTATTTCTTCTACCCTTTCTCCTCCTCCTTCTTCTTCCTCACCCTCTTCCTTCTTTCTTCTTCTCCTCTTCTTTCCCTTCCTTCTCCTCCTTCTCTTGTTTTATAAGGTAGAAGTTCTTGCAGTTTGTATCCCTGATTGAGGACTGTAAAGAGGAGAGTAATGAACATCAGGGAGAGCAATTAAAAAACCTTGTTACTTGGGTGCCTGGGTGGCTCAGTGGGTTGAGCCGCTGCCTTCGGCTCAGGTCATGATCTCGGGGTCCTGGGATCGAGTCCCGCATTGGGCTCTCTGCTCAGCGGGGAGCCTGCTTCCTCGTCTCTCTCTCTCTGTCTGCCTCTCTGTCTACTTGTGGTCTCTCTCTGTCAAATAAAAACAAAACAAAACAAAAAAAACCTTGTTACTTAAAGCCACAGTAACTTGGGGCTTGGGTTGTATAGTGTGACCTAGTCTTTCTTTACTAACACACTGTGAATGTTGACTTAGTTACTCGGAAAAATGTGGTCTTGTTTCCCCCATTTAGGCAGTTAAGAACAAAAAGCTATAGATGACTGATTAAAAAAAAACAACAGTGCTGTTTTAAAATCAAGCTTCAGGGATGCCTGGGTGGCTCAGTTGGTTAAGCGGCTGCCTTCGGCTCAGGTCATGATCCCAGCGTCCTGGGATCGAGTCCCACATCAGGCTCCTTGCTTGGCGGGGAGCCTGCCTCTGCCTCTCCCTCTGCCTCTGCCTGCCACTCTGTCTGCCTGTGCTCGCTCTCTCTCTCCCTCTCTCTCTGACAAATAAATAAATAAAATCTTTAAAAAAAATAAAATAAAATCAAGCTTCAGTTCATGAGAATGAAATTTTAAAGTACTTTCAAGGTGAGATTTTTGGAGAAATATGTTCTTCACATCCTTGATAGATATGGTTAAATCATAGGAAACAGAAATGAAGCTTTAAATTCTGACTTTGTAGAAAGGTAATTATCTTTTAATATAGAGATAAAATATTGCTTTTTTTTTAAAAAAAGATTTTATTTATTTATTTGACAGACAGAGATCACAAGTAGGCAGAGAGAGAGATAGAGGAGGAAGCAGGCCTCCCCGCTGAGCAGAGAGCCCGATGTGGGGCTCGATCCCAGGACCCCGGGATCATGACCCGAGCCAAAGGCAGAGGCTTCAACCCACTGAGCCACCCAGGCGCCCCTATTGCTTCTTTTTTTAAGGAAAAGCAATATGCTTGGAAGTTTAAATTTGTTGTGTT
Organism: Mellivora capensis; assembly: GCA_004024625.1. Taxonomy (NCBI): domain Eukaryota; kingdom Metazoa; phylum Chordata; class Mammalia; order Carnivora; family Mustelidae; genus Mellivora; species Mellivora capensis. The sequence continues at coordinate 20,975 of PISX010017798.1, read as the reverse complement.
GTTTTTGCTATCTCTCACTTATGGTGGCTTATTTCCTTAAATGGTTTATTTATTTTATTTATTTTATTTTTATTTTAACTTTTTAGAGAGAGAGAGGTGGGGGGAGGGCCTGAAGGAGAAGGAGAGAGAGAGAGACTATTAAGCAGGTTCCATGCCCAGCATAGAGCTGGATGTGGGGCTCGATCTCACAACCCTGAGATTGTGTCCTGAGCCAAAATCAAGAGTCGGATGCTTAACTGACTGAGACACGCAGGTGCCTGATTTAGTAACTTTAAAAAACAGTTCATTAGTTCATATTTATTTGAAGTTAATCTGTGAAATTCCTAAGGGCCTAAGTTGGGGGTTATTTATATCAGGAAGGATTTGCATTTCTTTTTGTCAGACCAAGGGTTCTGTAGACCTGAGACCACTTTAGCATAATCCAGGACTCTTTACTTAATTTCTGGGTGGAAGATTCTCATTCAGTTCATCTAGGGTTATTTCCTCCATGCCCCATCTCTGTTTCAGCTCATTGTTCTTTCTCCCCCTTAGAGCTTTCCCTTACTTACTCACATACAAGCTCAGAAATACATTAAAATGTAATTTTATATCTTACCCTGGGTCTAATTGTATAATAGAGGTGGAATCTTATTTTGTTCGCTATGAGCAAAAGTCTTAGAAAGGTCATTCTTAAGAATATTCAGAGACATACATATTCTTGTGGACATTCATAAAATACTGTTCCACTGATAATAATGACACATTACATTCATATAATGCAGGTTTATCAAGAGTTTTCACATGTCTTATTTATTCTCCATAGCAACAATAAAGTAGGGTTTTTACCTTAAAAACAAAGGTAGGGATGTTTATTATTTAAAAAAAAGTCATTTTTGAGAATGGGCAATTGGTTTTATAAATCACAAACCAAGAAAAATATTTTGATATTAGTACTTATAACAAAGTATCTCATTTGTTGTATTAACTATTCCATGCAGCAACATAGAATATTCTTACAGTGGATAAAGAATATAAAACTGTATCTTTTGTGATTATAATTATTTCAGTTACAAATCATATTATAATTATATAAGCATCAGAAATGGATGTGCCAGAAATAAAAACACTTGACTGAAGTTGTTGGGATTGTGCAGACTTTATTCATTTTATTCTGGTGTTGTTCTTATGATTTTATACAGTTAATAAAAGACATTCAAAGTCTATTCAAAGGGCATTAATCTCCTAGTTTTTATTAAAGTACATACATTTGTATAGAGAAGAAGTCTAAGACGGACGGGTGTGTGTTTATGTTTATTTGTAGATCAAAGTGTTAAACATTTTTATCTCTAGGTGGTGGGATTTCAAGTGATTAAAAAATAATTCTTAAAAAATTATTCTTTTTTTTAAAAGGTTTATTCATTTATTTTAGAGAGTGAATGATCAGGGGGAGGGGTAGGGGGAGAAAGAGAATCTCAGGCATCTCAAGCAGACCCCCTGCTGGGCACAGAGCCGCTCGCAGGGCTGGATCTCACCATCCTGAGATCATGACCTGAGCCAAAAACCAAGAGTTGGATGCTCAACCTACTGAGCCATCCAAGTGCCCTTTAAAAAAATTATTATGATATTTTTATATTCAGTTTTAAAAATGAATTGATTAATTTCACCATTATAAAAATGATAAAGGTATTTTCATTTTGGGAAAAATGTTTTATGTGCTATAAAACCTAGGCTTTGATTTAAAATTTTATCTTTTCATGGGGCTGAGGAAAAAACGTTTATGTCCAAAGACATATGTGGTAAAAGTAGATAAAAATTAAGGACTAAATTTCTCAAGTAGATGTTGAATAAGAGTCATTTAGCTTCAAAAGATCATATAGTAGGGTACCTGGGTGGCTCAGTTGTTGGGCAACTACCTTCGGCTCAGGTCATGATCCTGGAGTCCCGGGAACGAGTCCTGCATCGGGCTCCCAGCTCCAGAATCTGCATCTTGCTCTGACTTTCTCCCTTCACATTCTCTCTCTCACTGTCTCTCTCTCAAGTAAATAAATAAAATCTTAAAAATCATATAGTATACTCAAATTTGTGAACATTTAACTGTAAATATGAGATATAAATAAATATTTACCTGACTTGTGTACTTCATTAGAGGAATTGACCTTTACTAAGGTAAGAGCCAGGTAATTTATATACATGATATTTAATGTCACAATCATCTCACAATGACCCCACAGTGCTGGTATATCCTTCATCTTGTATTTTCGCAAAAATTGAGAATCCAGAGATTAAATAAATGGAGCAAGGGCATTTAAGTAGAAGTGAAAGAATCATATTTTAAACCCAGTTCTGAAAGATTTTAAAGGCTTTGCTCTGTCCAGCGTGGCCTCCCATGATGAGTGCACCCTTTGCTGTTTATCTTACTTGCTTTTGCTCTGTATTTATACCATTTTCATTTGGCACTTGGTTATTTCAACAAAGGGAGATATTGGAAAATACACATAAAAGTTGATTAGTTGTAATTCTCATAAGATTTGAGAGATCCCTCCCCCCTACCCCGACTTTTTTGGCAGTCTGCAAATGGTTAAACTTGATGAAATACTAATGAAGAATTACAGAGTTATTTGTTTGACTTTGCCACTTGGGACACTTGGCAAATGAGACAATTCATCTCAGTGTGCAGCTAGTCTCATTTCTTAAAGAAAATTAATTAATGCAGTTTGTCTTCCTCCCATATCTCTGATTATAATCCTTTTATTATACCTTCACTTTCCCGCTTTAGTTTTCTTCCCTGGAAATATCTGTTTTTCAAGGCTTTCTTGTTTCTTTCTACCTGATAAGTAAAAGCAATTTTCCTCAGTATGAGTGTATATTTGTAATTTTAGAACACTTTAGACAAGACAAAAATATTTGTGCAATATCCATAGGAAGAAAATTCCATACTAAGGAATTTCAAAGGCATCAACCCCTCTTTTATAGTGATTTAATCAATTCTATAATTGTCTTTATTACTCTTTGTCTTCTTTTGGCAAGATGGGTTAGTGCTGTATATATTTTACCACAGTTGTCTTCCACCACAACAGCTCATTACTGAAATTTATTAACAATGTAATTTTGCGCTTAATACCTTTACATTTTAAAAATAGTAATACCTATGATTTGGGGGCCATAATTTAGTGGTTTTTAAAGAAGAGGGAGTTGTTTCCTATAATGTCAACAGTTATAACCAGAAAGGCAATTTCTTTTCAGAAAGTGGCTTGAGCAGTTTATTACTCAGTCTCTTTGAATATATTTTTTCTCTATTTTCACAGTGGACTTCTCATTTTATTTTATTTTATTTTTAATTTATTTATTCGTCAGAGAGAGAGGGAGAGTGAGCGAGCGAGCACAGGCAGACAGAGTGGCAGGCAGAGGCAGAGGGAGAAGCAGGCTCCCTGCCAAGCAAGGAGCCGGATGCGGGACTCGATCCCAGGACGCTGGGATCATGACCCGAGCCGAAGGCAGCCGCCCAACCAACTGAGCCACCCAGGCGTCCCTGGACTTCTCATTTTAAAGGTAGAATGACTACATGCTCATTTTCTTTCTCTTTTGATATTCATCTGAAAAACTGGGATTTCAGAAAATCTAGCATTTAAATCACTTTTAACATTTTTTTTTCACTCCACAGACCCAGCAAGGAGTCAGTTTAAAAAAAGTCAGATTGTTATCAATCATCTCTCATACCAGTGTTGTATAAAAAAATTTTAATCATGCTGATGAGAACATGGAGAATTGGCATGAATATATTTAAAGTCGACCAAACGAGAAAAGAAAGGGTGGAAGTGAAGTCAATTAGGAATTAAGCAAGGACCTTGTGTTAAGATAGCAGTTTGTAATTTTATATTTAAAATTAAATAAAGGCTGTATAAAAGTCAATGATACAGATTATTCTGGCTTTCAGATTATTTTATAGTATATATAGGATATTGACTTCCATATAGCTAAAAATGAAATAGAATGGAATGGCTTGATTCACTTATGATATGATACCAGTTTAACAATGGAAGGATTTTATTTTTCCTAAGATTTGGTAGCCTTTCTAATTTTCTCATCAGACTAGGTTTTAGAATTATTGAATCATTTCATTCACTCACAACCTCTTAAAAAATGTTGACTCTATGTAGATTACAGAAATACTGTTCCATTATTTGCCTCTGTGATCGCTGATGTCTGGCAGTTGAAGGAATGGTAACCTTTAAAATGAAATAACCCTGTCATAATATCATGGCAGAAAACTGACAGGATAGTAAAAATATACTGGACTTTGAGGGGCATTCTAGGGGGAGCAATTTACAGATATTTTTATTAGGGAGATTTACAGATGCTATGCTATTCAGTATACTTAGTGTCAAGCTGAGGAGACAGATCAGACACATAAATCATGTTTGAGGATGCTAAGATAACCCAGAAGAGTGTAGATTTCAGAGAATAGTTGTGAGGTTGGTCTGCTGTTCTTTTCTCTTAACCGTTTGCTTACTTACTCCTCTTGTACACTTTGACTGGATTATTTCAGTGGAAATCTACATAGTTTTGTTGTTCAGGGTTCTTTTGGGGTTGGAATTATGGAGGGTTCCTGTCTGACCCAGGCTATCATGAGTTTAATATCCACAGGAGTGATCTTTGATGGAGGACCCAGGGAGCAGAGGAAGAGAATAACTATAGACTTAAACTTAGGGCTCAAGTATAGGGAACATTTTTGAGGTTGTCTACCCCTGAGGCTCCCAGGGAGGGATCAGGGGAGCTCCAAAGATTAAAAATCACAAACCATGGGGTTTCCCCTTTTTTACAAATAAGTTTGACATTCTGAAGTGCTAGAATCATAAAGCTTTTAATAAAACTTTTGGGTGATGACTGTAGCAGACCTTTTGAAGTATAAAGACAAAAGTCCATTGCTTATCAGTCTTTATAGAATTGAATTATATATTATGAAAAAATATAACCTCATCTTAACTTTGGTGAACAACCTGTTGTGAAGTGGTATATTTCATGTCACTTTTTGTATGTGTAGCCAAACATGTCAGAATTTTTTCTACTTCTTCAGTACCCTGTTAAATTTCATATTGGATCATATACTTAATAGTAAGCTGTAAACCCAGGTTCTCCCTCCAGTGGTTATGAGTTAAGTTTACGCTGTACAGTTCGTTCATTGCTCAAAGATTCTTCTAGCATTGCCCTGGACCTCATAGCAGAGAAAACTATTCTAGAAGGTTAACTGTTCTGATATCAAGTAATGATTAGGTAAGATTATTATCTCACAACTGTTATCTAAATAAACTTTCAGCTTACTTAAGTTTAGAAGGAACTAAAGTTCTCTGAAAAGTCTTCAGTTCAAATGGATAAAATGGCAAGCTATTTTTTTAAAAGATTTATCCATTTATTTTAGAGACAGGTGGAAGAGTGCATGTGCGAGTGAAGGGGGTTGCTGAGGGAGAGAATTTCAAGCAGAATCCCTGAAAGCATGGAGCCTGACATGGGCCTCGACTCCAGGACCCTGAGATCATGACCTGAGCTGAAACCAAGAGTCAGACGCTCAACCAGTTTGACCCACGCAGGCATCTCTGCAAGCTCTTTCTTATAATACTCATCTAGCTGATACCAATACTTGTGAGGAGGAATGTCTGGGTTCACTTTTCAGCTCTGCTACTTACCAATTGTTATGTTGAGCAAGTTAATTCAGCTCTTTTGTTTAGATCCCACATCTGTAAAATGTGGGTAATGATATTTCTTACCTCATAGAGTTGTTATTATCAAATGAGATAATACATAAAGCATTTAGAACAGAACCTGGTATATACTACTCAATAATTGCTGATATAAAAACATGTAATTAAATGTGTTATCAGTATATAGTTAAGTATATTTTAAGTATATATTTAAGTATATAAAGTATAAATATATTAAGTATATTTTAAGTATATAGTTAAGTATATAGTTAAGTATATTTTAAATACTTTAGAACAAGATTTCCTTTATTGTTTCAGCCATTATTTTATGAGCATGTGCAGTATACAAAGTACTGACTATAGAAGTTCTCTGGAGATGGAAAGATGATTTAGACAGATTCTACCTTTGTGTTGGTACAGTATGGGTTATTGATTTTTAAAGATTTTATTTATTCATTTGCGAGAGAAAGCATGCCCACAAGTGGGGTGGAGGGGCAGAGGGAGAAGCAGTCTCCCTGCTAAGCAGGGAGACTGATGTGGGGCTTGATTCCAGGACCCTGAGATCATGACCTGAGCCGAAGGCAGAGGCTTTAACCCACTGAGCCACCCAGGCACCCCGAGGATGGTTTAATAATAATTTTGACTGATTAAAAAAAAACACTTTGTAGGCTGATTTGTTTGTTCACTTACTCATTTATGTAATAGATATTTGTTAAGTGTCTGTTATGTGATAGGGATTTTTTTTTTTTTTTTAGGTATTTGGGATACGACAATAAACAAAACAAACCAGATTTCTGCTGTCAAATAACTTATGTGTTTGTGAGAGGAAGCTAGTGATAAATACACTAGAAAAACCATCCCAGATAGTGATAATGCTTTAAGAAAAGAAAATGTTTGATGAGCTAGAGAGTGATGTGGACTCAGTGAGGAGATAACATTTTAAACTGAGACCTGAATGACAAGATGGAGCTAGCTACATACAGATTTGGGGACAAAGCTTCCTGACAGAGAAAACAACAAACACAAAGACCCCGAGAGAGAAATAAATGATCTTGGTATACCTGAGGTACAGAAAGATCAGTGTGCAGGAACGAGGAGAGCAAAGAGTTGTGATAGGCGATAGTGTCAGGGAGTTTGGTAGAGACCAGATCATGAGGCTTTGCAGTAGGCTATGGTAAGATGTTTGGTTTTCATTTAAATATAGTGGTAAGCCACTGAAGAGTTTTAAGACTCAGATTGCCATCATCTCATCAGTGCTTTAAAAAGATCACTGTGGTTGCTGTGTAGATTATGGAGGTCAGGAAAGGAGATCAGTTATAGGAGGTGAGTCTTTTTTTTTAAATTTAAAAATTTTTTTATAAACATATAATGTATTATTAGCCCCAGGGGTACAGGTCTGTGAATCGCCAGGTTGACACACTTCACAGCACTCAACATATCACATACCCTCCCCAATGTCCATAACCCCACCGCCCTCTCCCTCCCCTGCGCCCCTTCACCCTCAGTTTGTTTTGTGACAGTAAGAGTCTCTTATGGTTTGTCTCCCTCCCGATCCCATCTTGTTTCATTTATTCTTTACCTGCCCCCCAAACCCCCCACATTGCATCTCCACTTCTTCATACCAGGGAGATCATATGATAGGAGGCGAGTCCTATTGCAGTAGTTTGAGTGAGTAAGAGTGAAGACCTGAACTAGGGAAGTCTCAGTAGAGAAGGAGAGACAAGGACTTTGGTTGTAGAGCTGACAGGACCAGGTGGTGGGATGGACATGGGGAGGAAGGAAAAGTAAGAATTAAGAATGAATCCTAAGTTTTAACTTTGAGTGGTCAGTTGGATAGAGGTGCCATTTATTGTAATAGGAAGGCTGGAAGAGGTTCAGATATGGCATGGAAAGCATGAAATTATGTCTTCTTGTTGTTAAAGTTGAGATGCTCTGAAACATCTAACTGGAAATGTTTTAGATGCAATTCAGTATAGGAGTGTGTATCTTAGAGAAATTAAGGCTCATGATATAATTTGGAAGTCATAAGCACATAGATGATAAGGATCAATGAAATCACCTAGGGACAGAGTGTAGGTGGAAAATATGTTAAGAACTAGTGTTCTGCAATGGAGAATTTTGTTCTAAAAGATACGTTGTTTGTGAAAAAAGAAAAGTCAATTAAGTAGTTAATAAGGGAGTTTGAGTTTAGATTGACAAAATATAGGAGGCAAATTTTAGATGAAGAAACTTAAGAAAATTGATTTGATTTTAGCCAGGATATTGGGTTTTGTTTATATCTGAGGTTTGCTTATATTAAATAAAATATTACAAACCTTAGTGAAGAATGGTATCTTTAGTCATATGTTAAGCTCTCTCACTGTAATAGTGGACTTTAAATCATTCAGTCCTGAGTTAGAATCTCACTTTTACTATGTATATTTGTATGATCTTTAAAATTTACTTTATCAAAGTTTTTGTTTCTCATGTGTAACTGGGAGTGAGGATACTTACCCATATTAGCTATATATTTCTCTCTGTATGTATTCATATACATGTATATGATAAATATTATATATATATATATATTTGCCTAACTATACCAGGCATGTACTAGACACTCAAAAGATAGCTTTATGATGTTCAATGTTGAGCTAAAAATCTTTCTGTATATTATTACTACTCTTCAATACGCATTATCTTCATATTAGGGTTCCTTAGCAATGTAGATGGTGATCCTGGTTTGGGGTATAAACTTCTGATTTCTTGCTTTATCTATATAAACAGGCTATTCTGTAAAGTTGGATTATGGATAGCCATTTTTTTCACTCAAGTAAATTGACTTAAGGGTAGCAACGTACTGTGTCATTGCAGCGTTATGTTTGGGGATTTTTAGCTATCTTTTAGAGGCTTCCAGATGTGCTATTCAAAATATTTCTTAAACTTTAGATCAGAAGGAAACTTAGACATCATTTCTCCCCACCCCTACCACCACACTTTCTGAAAATTGAGATACAGAAAAGGTAACTGTCTTTCCCACGGTAGTAGAGCAAGAAGTAGTATTGGGCTTCCTAACCCTTAGCCAAGAGCATTTGCCCCATGTTTGGAGTTTAACACTTTATCTGAGTTTATGATTTGCTAGTTACATTCTTTTAGAAATGGATGGTTTGAGATTATAAAGTCTTGACATTATACAACATTTTATTTGATGATTACCTCTAAACTGTAATCATATCTGAAACGTAGGTTGTTGCCACAGGGCATACTAGTGATCAGCAGAATTCACCAGGTGGGTTTTATTTTTGTGTTGAACAAAATAAATAGCAAGAATCTTTATATAAAGCTACCGGTCTGAATTAGCATTCAGAAAAAAGTCACAAAGGGAATATTATTCTAGCCAAAAATGAAAGTCCTTTGAAAATATGCCGTATAAGCAATACCATTTCATAAAAAATAACGTTTCATTGCTGTTGAGGTGTCTAAAAGTATTTAATGATCTCGTTTCATGTGTTTATGTATCAGAGGCCTTTCCTGACCACTCTATATAAAATAGTGTCCTCCCATAACTCTCTGTGCCCTACTCTGCTTAATTTTTTCATATCATTTACCATTATCTGATATGACATTTATATGTATATGTATTTACATATGTAATTAGTAATTAACTAGTTTATGATTTTTCTTTCACACTAGAATGTCAACTTCATGAGAACAGGGACTTTATCTAGTACATGGTTGGTGTTTAGAAATGCCGGTTCGGCTGTGGAAAACAGTTTGGCAGTTACTTTGACCCTGCAGTTTTATTCCTAGGAATATGCCCAAAAGAATTGAAAAAAAGTACTCAAATAAATAAATATACATCCATGTTTATAGCAGCACTATTACAGTAGCCAGTACCTCCATCCAGTGGATAAATGAATTAAAAAATTGTGGTCTATACAATTAAATATTATTTAGGCCCAAACAGAAATGACAATTTGACATGTACTATAACATGAATGCACCTTAAAAATATTCTACTAAGTGAGAAAAGCTAGACAGAGAAGGTCACATATTATATGACATTTATATGAAATGTCCAGAATAGGCAAATCCATAGAGACAGTATACACATTAATGGGGCTGAAGGACAGGGCTGAATGGGGAGAAACTGCTTAATGGGTGTGGTGGTTTTACTTTGGGAGCGATGGAAGTGTTTTGGACCTAGATAGAGGTGGTGGTTGCACGACATTGTAAATGTACTAGCTGCCACTGAATTGTTCGCTTTAAAGTGGTGAATTTTATGTTACATGAATTTTACCTCAATAAATTATTTTTAAAAATGCTTGCTTGCTGAACAATGAGTGTGGCCAGTTTTGAGTGTTTGCTGTGCACAGGGTACTGTGTGAGATTACCAATTATTAGCTCTGGAATCTGGGCAAAATGGGAGAGTAGGAACAAGGAATGATTAGACTAAAATTCTAGAAAAGTTTTTGATTCATATGGGAGAAGGAAAATGCTTGATTGACATGGAGCACACATAGAGATATTTCCTACAACCTGAATTACCATGAGGGACAGAGCAGAATAAGACTGGTGGTGCATATAGAGAGTCTCTGTGACTGTGACGTTCACTTGTCAAGTTCAGAAATGCTAATCCTTTGGCTCTTTCCTTCCCAAGAGACTGACTGCCTGTATGACAGAGCTCATTTTACCTACCCTTCTTTACTTTATCCTTATTGTGGATCCTACATTACAGCTGAAATCTTCCCAGCTTGGAGGTGCAGTGGAAGCATTGCAGCCCAAAACCATCCTTTAATTGGCTAGAAGTATCACTCTTGAGTGACATGATCTTTCTTCCTAGGGGAATGAAGAAGAACAGTACCAAGAAATTAATCCAAATTCTGTCTCAACATTTAAATCCAGTCATTTTACCCCAGCAGCTAGAAAAGCTTGCCCTTCTTCAAAATAGAACAAATTTCCTATCCCCATCTTTTCACTGTTTCATTCTGTTGCTTTGTTGAGCTCCACTATGATTGTCTGTCACATGCAGACTTTCTGCATTTTGCTAGTCTGAATCCAGATAGATTTGGATTATTGTAAATTATAACTAATTGTCCAGACTTGGCGTTTCCCATATTAAAGTCTAGCATTTTATGTATGTTCTGTAGTCACAAAGTACTTTTTCCCCCTAAATTTTCCCATGTTCCCTTTCCTGTTTATATTCCCATGTGTTTAATTATTAGCAATGGTTTCCCTATTACAGGCATCTCTCAAAATGGGGGCATATCTAAGCAGTAAGCCCAGGGTTATTCTCAAACATAGATTGTAACTGCTTTTCTATGGAAATTAATAATGAACAACAAAAATTTCTGTGGTATGTCACCTGTCATGTAAGTGACAGAAATAAAAGTTAAAAAGAAATATTTCATTCTTTTAAAAGTACCTGTCTCGAAATAGTTAGATTTTTATGTTGGGTAAATTTTATAGATGTAATGCAATATATAAGAAAGAATAGAATAACAGATTAGCATAGTGGTTAAGGGCACAGGCTTTTGGGAACAGACCTGAACTTCTCTGCTATATGCTAGCTGTGTGACCTTGGAGAAACCATTTAACCTCAGTAATCCTCAGTTTAGGGCGCCTAGGTGGCTCATTGGATTGAGCCTCTGCCTTCGGCTCAGGTCATGATCTCAGGGTCCTGGGATTGAGCCCTGCATCGGGCTCTCTGCTAGGTGGGGAGCCTGCTTCCCCTTCTCTCTCTGCCTGCTTCTCTGACTGCTTATGATCTCCGTCAAATAAATAAATAAAATCTTTTTAAAAAAATCCTCAGTTTATCCATTTACAGAATGAGGATGATCAACCTATCTGGTGTGTAAAGCTCTTTAAAAAAATGGGATTTGACATGTCACCAGGGGTGATTATTCTTTTAAATGAATGAATATGAAAATACAGTAAGAAAATCTGCAAGGTAACTTCTCTTTTTTGGAGCTGTGACTGCATTTTCCCTTTCTTGGTTTGCTTTCTTCCCTAACTATTCTTGCCATTGTTTCATTTGCTAGGAAACAGTCTTAGAAACATAGAAAAGCATTAAAAGTAGGCTGATCTACAAATGAAATGCCTTTTCCTCTTCCAGAACCTCAGTTTTTGACTTGGTCCTTATGTATATATGCAAATGAAACTCTGAAGAACTGTGGAGAGGACCTAAATAGATTGGTTTACCAGTCATCAGATTGTTACTGTGCTAGAGAAATGTGCCAGACTGCTTTTGACAGACCCAGAATGAAAGGCTTTTTAAACAGCATGCCAAATACTAATTAATTGTTTGAACATTTCAAGATTCCTACTGAGCTTATATTCCTAAGTCTTTCTGTAGAGTCTGTGAACTGGTGTTATTGCCAGTAAGTTGATGGTGAGGTCACAAGTATAAGAGCTTAGTTTTATAGAAAGATAGTTGGTATCAAACCTTGGGCTCTATGCAGAGCTTAGTTACATGAGAAACCAGTGTCTGAAAAACAAGAGAAAGAAAATTGTTGGATATGTTTGCAAGAATTTTCCCAACTCATTAAACAAATGCTTTTAGAACAAATGCTTGTAGCAGCACTCTTGTTTCTCATATATAGCCTTCGTGAGATTGCCGTGGTGATCATTGTGACTGACAGTTCACATCTGGAGACTTGTAAAGTCTGCATATTGATAACCCCCATTTGGCTTTGCCTCATCTTCTGTAATATGAGCTTGCAGTTTGTCTTTTTCTCCCTCAGGAAGGAGATGCTCAATCTGATAGGTAAAAACGATATCTTTTTATAGTTTTATTTTTCATTTCTTTTATAATTCAGTAAATATTTAAAAATATGAATGGGTTCATTTTAACAAAAGCTTGGAGGGGAAGGAAAGAAAGAAGATAAGACGAGGGACTGGAATGGGTGTGGAGAAAAAGGAGATAGGGAAGGGAAGAGGTAAGTTGAGAATGGATGGCAGAATGGCAAAGGTGAGGAGACTGGGGGTTCTGGATATAAGAATGGGGGAGATGATTATTTTGAGGGTAGTGTCAGAATTTACACACTCGTTTTAAGCTTTGAGATTCTGATTATCGCCTGTTACCTACTGTCCTTTGGAAATGTTTATTAATTTTGATTCACCAGCTTTAATACTTACTTCATTAGAGGTTTCATTCCAAAAGAGGAAATCAGAGCAATCAGAGCAATTTCCTAGAATGGAAATTCTCTTAGATGCGACAAGCAGTGATTGGTGCAAAATCATATCAAGGTCAGATTTGTTATCCTCTTATGATTAGATAGGTCTTTATAGTCCCAAAGGAAAAAACACTTTTCACCTTTTGCATGAGAGTTCCTTGTGAATAAATAAAATATATGTGCGTTAGCACTGAAGGTCACCCTAATGGGGTTGTACTCACCCCTGATGCGAGCCCTGGAAATTCAGTGGTTATTATGGAAAAACCAGCCCACTTGTAATTCACAACCTAAGCTAAAGTGGCTCTCCTCATTCCATCTACTGTTTGTATATTTTCAAGAGAGACAATTTGATTGGACCAGCTTGTTACTCTGCATTGAGTACCCCGTTTGGTTGTAGTTCTGTGAACACATCTCAGAGGTGTTTTTTCTCCCTTGTACTTAGCCCATGTGCATTGTCTTGACTTACGCATTTGAAACTCAGGTCAGGCAGCTGTAGTTTGAGTTCTTTCTTTATCTTTTGAGTGCCTATAAGTCAGACGAATGCTAGATGCTGGAAAATCAGAAGTGAACAAGATAGGAAGACCCCTGCCTCATAGAGTTTACATTTTGGGAGTGTGAAGGTAGTGACATAGAAAATAAACAAAGGAGGGACGCCTGGGTGGCTCAGTTGGTTAAGCGGCTGCCTTCGGCTGGGGTCATGGTCCCAGCGTCCTGGGATCGAGTCCCACATCGGGCTTCTTGCTCCGCAGGGAGCCTGCTTCGCCCTCTGCCTCTGCCTCTGCCTCTGCCTGTGCTCGCGCACGCGCTCTCTCTCTCTCTCTGACAAATAAGTAAAATCTTAAAAAAAAAAAAAAAAGAAAAGAAAATAAACAAAGGAGTGAACAAGGTCATTTCAGATGGTCGTAGTCCAGAGTCATCAGGGTGATATGCTGCAGACTGATTGGGAGAAGGGTCTGTTTTAGACAAGGTAGTCCAGGAGAGCCTTTCTGAGAAAGTAACATTTTAACTGAGGCCTCAGTGAGCTCTAGCAGAAGAAGTAGTAGCAAGTGCAAAGGCCCTAAAGTTGGTTGGCTTAGATTAAAAAAAAAAAAAACAAAACAGCAGGGGCGCCTGGGTGGCTCAGTGGGTTAAAGCCTCTGCCTTCAGCTTGGGTCATAATCCCGGGGTCCTGGGATCGAGCCCCGTGTCGGGCTCTCTGTTCAGCAGGGATCCTGCATCCTCGTCTCTCTCTGCCTGCCTCTCTGCCTACTTGTGATCTCTGTCAAATAAATAAATAAAATCTTAAAAAAAAAGCCCACAGCAGCCCACTTTTGGGGCACTTGTCTGGCTCAGTTGATAGAGCATGCAACTCTTGCTCTCAGGCTCTTGAATTTGAGCTTCACCTTCGATGTTACTTAAGAATAAAATCCTTGGGGACCTGGGTGGCTCAGTTGGTTAAGCGACTGCCTTCAGCTCAGGTCATGATCCCGGAGTCCAGGGATCAAGTCCCGCATTGGGCTCCCAGCTCCATGGGGAGGCTGCCTCTCCCTCTGACCCTCTCCATCTCAAGCTCTCTCTCACTCTCTCAAATAAATAAATAAAAACATACAATTCTTTTTTAAAAAATCCTTAAAAAAATAGAACCCTTCACTTTTAATGATGGGAAGATTCAAACAGAATAGCACAGAGACAGTGTAATGAACTCTCATGTACTCATTATCAGTTTCAATGATGAACCTTCCCACCCCACCTTCATATTATTTTGATATCATATTACTTTCTAGACATCGTATTGTTTTATCTAAGAATATTTCAGTGTGTATCTAAAAGATAAGGCTCTTTTATTTTTATTTATTTTTATGTTTTTATTTTTTTAAGGATTTTATATATTTATTTGAGAGAGAGAACGCAGAGGGAGAGTAAGAGAGAGAAGCAGACTCCCCACCGAGTAGGGAGCCTGACTTGGGGCTTGATCCCAGGACCCTGAGATCATGACCGGAGCCAAAGGCAGACGCTTAACCAACTGAGCCACCCTGGTGCCCCGATAAGGCCTCTTTTAAAAAAATATGAGCAGAATATTATTATTATAATAACTGGAAAAAAATCGAACAATTAAAAAAATAATCAAATATCTAGTCAGTATTTAACTTCCATTTGTCTTTTAAGTACTCTACTGGTTATCTATTGTCACAATTATGCAATATAACAGCCACAAAACCTCAGAAGCAGACAAGAGTTAACACAGTCTGTGGATCTGCTGGGTGGTTCTGTTGCTCTAAGCTGGTTTGGGGGGATTCATTCATATATCTCTGGTGAGCTTTGGGTGGACTAGGTAATTTTGTTAATCTTGGTTGGGCTTTTTCACATATTTAAGGCCTTGATTGGGCTGCTTTTATTCTACCCCACTTATCCTTTCCTCCATTTGGCAATCTTGGGCATATTTTCATGACGAAAATAGGAGCAAAAGCAAAGCCTGATTGTTCAAGAGAGAAGGTGCAAATGAAGGAGTGCTTTTCAAGCCTCGGCTTGTCTCACCTTTGCTAATGTCCCACTGGGCAAAAAGCAAGTCAAAGTGGGAGGGACAATAAGGATGCAGGACAAAGGGGGTGAATTCGGGGAAAGCCATTCAATGAGTTTATTTATGTGATCAATCTAACACAAATGCTGTAAATGATTTTCTTTTGCATTTTGTATGAATCAGAATGCAATTAAAGTCACATATTGTGATTATTGCTATTTCTAGGTTCTTCTCCCTTCTCTTTTTAAACTTTTTTTATTTTTAAAATATTTTATTTATTTATTTGATAGAGAGAGAGAGAGGGAGCAAGTGAGCACAAGCAAGGGGAGAGGGAGAGGGAGAAACAGGCTCCCCACTGAACAAGGAGCCTGATGTGGGGCTCCATCCCAGCACCCTGGGATCATGGCCTGAGCTAAAGGCAGATGCTTAACCAACTGAGCCACCTAGGCACCCTTGTATTTTATAAGAGAATTTGGAATTTTTAATAAACTAAACGTTGAGAAGGCCAATGCGATTAGACTGTGGTTAACCAGGGATAGAAAAATAGGCAGGGTTTTGGGGGATACAGGCTAATTCATTCAATGCCTTGTGGATCATGGGAAGGAGCTTTAGTTTTAGTCTAAGAGCACTTGGGAAACTGTGCTGGGTTTGGAGCTGGGGGATGACATGATCTGATTTATGTTTTGTTTTTGATAAATCCGAGGTATATTTACATGTGGTAAAATACACTGATGAGTTTTGATAAATGTGTATACCCGTATAACCACTATCCCAATCAAGATATCCCTCATTTCCATTACCCCAGAAAGTGCCCTCCTGCCCTTTTGCAGTCAATCCCTCCTTTTCCATTCTAGCAACCACGAATCTAATGTCTACATTAGAATCACAGGTTAATTGTACCTGCTCTAGAACTTCATATCAATGGTACTATTCTGATATATTATTTTGTATCTGGCTCCTTTCACTCAATGTCTGTAACATTCAATTTATTGTCTCAGGCATTAGCAATTCATTTATTTTTATTGCTATGTAATAGGTAATGGTTTGACTATACTACAATTTCTTTATTCATCTGTTGATGGACATTTGAGTGATTTCCAGTTTTTTGACTGTTATGAATAAAGTTGCTATAAATATTTTTATATAAACGAGTCCTTTGTCAATATGTTTCAATTTCTCTTGAGCAAATACGTAGGAGTGGAATTGTTGATTCATTTGATTTAGTGTATTTCAGTTTTTGGTTTTTTTTTTACGAGTTTATTTCTTTAACAGAGAGAGACACAGTGAGAGAGGGAACACAAGCAGTGGGAGTGGGAGAGTCAGAAGGAGGCTTCCCACTGAGCAGGGAGCCCGATGCAGGCCTCGATCCCAGGACCCTGGGATCATGAACCGAGGTGAGGGCAGATGCCTAACGACTGAGACATATAGGAGCCCCTAGTGTATTTCAGTTTTTATTGAAACTGCTTTTCAAAATTGTACCACCTCATTACTAATCAAGGAAATATAAATTAAGACTGCAGTGAAATGCTATGTTCACCTAGTAGATTTATGCAAGTGCCATTATAGGGGCACCTGGCTGACTCAGTTGGTAGAGCATGTGACTCTTGATCTCAGGGTTGGCAGTTTGAGCCCCATGTTGGGTATAGAGATTACTTGAAAAAAAAAAAATCTTAAAAAAAAAAAAAAAAAGAAGTGCTATTGTAGAAGTGCCATAGTGGGAATGCTAACTGGTATGACTGATTTTGAAAATAGTTTGGCAATATTTAGAAAGTTGAATTTTAAACTTTATACTCTACAACCCAGCATCTTCACTTCTAGATAGAGAAACTTGGATACAAGCACACTAGGAGCTATGCATTAGCATTTTGAGAGTAACACTGTTTATGATGGAAAAAAACTGGAAAGTACCCGTATCCATCCGTTGACAGGATAAAGGATAAACTGTGCAGGTCCACACATTATAATATTACACATTGGGGAAAATGAATGAACTATAATTATATGCATCATTGATAAAGTTAATAAACAAGCAAAACTAAGTAATATTTTGTTCAGGCACACTGTGATAAAACTATGTCAAAAAAGGCAAGGAGATGATAAACACAGCATTAAGAGTATTTCCTCAGGCAGGAGGCAGGTGGAAGGAGTGGCAGAGGTAAACACAAGTTGTTGGTAGTGTTTTAGTCTTGGATTGTCTTATAGTTTAAATACAATCTTCAGTATGTCTCTTGGTATATCAAATATTATATTTACAGAGTTCGTACAAATTAAATAATTACTCTGGCTTTTGTGTAGAAGAATAAATTGTAAAGAGACAAAAGAGGGACTGATTTCATTGAAAGCAGAATTTGTTGCAACTATTGCAGGAAAGAACTAGTTCATGCCTTCTCCTTGGAAGGGAACACTGTATTTGACAGAAGTGGGCAGACATGGTAACCTATCCTTTACACTGTGGTTCTTGGGTTAGTGATTCCCCATTCATACTTCTTCAGTGTATGGGCCCAAATTCCCATTGAATGGGCATTTAGAAACTTGGAAACATCTTACTTAAAGTACATTTATAGCATTAATTCATCATTTATTAATTCACTTAGTGTCTAACTGGCATCTCCTTAACTATAATATTTATGTTGTCGCTTGGAATATAAATAAGGATAAAGCTTTATTGATGGATTCATGAAGACTGATTCTTTTTTTTAAAGATTTATTTATTTATTTGAGAGAGAGAGAGGAAGAGGGAGACAGAGAACATGTGAGCACCTGCGAGCAAGGGGAAGGACAGAGGTGGAGGGAGGGGAAGAGGGAGAGGGAGAGAAGCAGACCTCCCACTGAGCGGAGAGCCTCACAGGGTTCTATCTCTCACCCTGAGATCAGGACCTGAGCTTCAAATGAGCCACCCTGGCACCCCAAGTCTGATTCTTTACATATACAAGAGCCAACCAAAGGAGGTAGTAATTTGCTTTGTGATTTGAGACTCCCCTCTCCTTCGCCCTCTCTTGTTTTATCTTGTTTAGCAGCATAGCTGTTGTCAAGGGATTACCCTTTGTCATCCTTGGGGGAATCTGTTTCTCACCTTTTTGGATCTTCTTTTCCATGGATCCTGTGTATTCACTCATCTTTTTGGGTTTATTCTCTCATTTTGGCAGAGCATGCTCTCCAGTACCTTCCTAAGAAAAGGAGCATAAGAGATCTGTTTTACTCTCACAATTAATTTAATTTTGCATAGAAATAATTTTTCCTCAGAATTCTTATGACATTGATTCATTGTTTTCTCATTTTCATTGTGCCAACAGCGAAGTCCAGTACTATTCTGATTCCTGATTCTTGGTACGAAAGCTGTCTTATTGCCTTCTTTCTTTACAGGTTTACAAGATCTTTTCTTTTTCCCTAGCATGCTACTGTTTCACAACAATGTACCTTAACGTGGATGTTTTGATTCTCTGTGTTCTGGTAAATGTTTTACAGAACTTAGAAGCATAGAATTTGATAGTTTACCTTATTACTTTTGTCCATTCTGTCTTCCTAGAATTTTTGTTACTGGGATTTCCAACCAAATAGACCCACCATTGAATTTTCTTACATTTTTTTGTCTCCTAATTTCATTACTTTTTCATTTTGCTCTACTTTCAGGGGCCTATCCTCTACCCTATCTTTCAAGTCTATTGAGTTTTAAATTTTTAATCATATTTTTAATTTCAAAAATTCCTTTTTGAGATACCTGGCTGCCTCAATTGGTAGAGAATGTGACTTAATTGCACAGTCATGAGTTCAAGCCTCATGTTTGGCATGGAACTTACTTAAAAAAAAAAAAATATCTGTTCAGGGGCACTTGGATGGCTCAGTTGGTTAAGTGTCTGCATTTGGCTCTGGTCATGATCTCGGGGGTCCTGCGATGGAGCCCTGCTTTGAGCTTCCTGCTCGGTGAGGAGTCTGTTCTCCCTCTCCTTCTGTCCCACCCCACTATTTAGGCTCTCTCTCACAACTAACTAACTAACTAACTAACTAACTAAATATTCTTTTTACAAATCTGTTAAAAAATTCCTCCTTAAAAAAATTGAGATATAATCCATATACCATAAAATCCATTAAAAAAAATGTCCAATGCAGTGGTTTTGAGTTTACTCATGAGGTTGTGCTACCATCACTATAATCTAATTCCAGAACATTTTCATCATTCCATAACCTCTACTCATTATTCATCTTCTTTCTCCTAATTCCCCAACCCCTGGCAAAAACTAATTTACTTTCTGCCTCTATAGATTTGCCTATCTGGACATTTCATAGAAGTGAAATCATGTAATATGTGGCCTTTTATTTCTGGCCTCACTCAGCATAATGCTTTTAAGGTCAGTTTATGTTGTAGTTTGTATGGCCCCGCCCCAGTTCTTTTTTTAGTATACTCTGTCTTTGTTTCATTCAAGCAGTATTTTCTCTCACTGTCTTTGGGGGGATATTAATGATAAATATTTGACATTTTTATTTATGAACATATTCTCTGTTTTTCTCAACTTTTTTCCCTGCTTGTCCTTGTGTCTGCTTTTTATATTAGGTATTTTCTCAAATATGTCTATTATCCTTTTTTTTCCTGCTTAGATTTAAAAGTGATGTACAGGGACACCTGGGTGGCTCAGTTGGTTAAGCGGCTGCCTTCGGCTCAGGTCATGATCCCAGTGTCCTGGGATCGAGTCCCACATCAGGCTCCTTGCTCGGCGGGGAACCTGCTTCTCGCTCTACCTCTGCCTGCCACTCTGTCTGCCTGTGCTTACTCGCTTTCTCTCCCTCTCTCTCTGACAAATAAATAAATAAAATCTTTAAAAAAATAATAAAAAGGGACGCCTGGGTGGCTCAGTCGGTTAAGCAGCTGCCTTCAGCTCAGGTCATAATCCCAGCGTCCTGGGATCGAGTCCCACATCGGGGCTCCTTGCTCGGCAGGGAACCTGCTTCTCCCTCTGCCTCTACCTGTCTGTGCTCGCTCTCTCGCGCTCTCTCTCTCTCTCTCTGACAAATATAAATAAAAAAAAAAATTAAAAAAAAAAATAAAAATAAAAAAAAAGTGATGTATAGTAAAACTTAATGGACTCTCTAAGCAAAGGGTGAGACTTATTTACTGTACTTTTCATCACATGGTGTTCTGGCTGAGCTGTGGAATTCCTTTGGGTCTTTTTTACCCCCTTTTGGGTCTAAATAGATCCTCTAGCACCAACTCTTCCATTTTCCTGCCTGAGGATTTATGTTTGGCTGCCTGTCAGTGTTCTGAGAGCCAAACATGTGAGTCTTTAATTCATCCACATGTTTTATTATGGAATCCTGCAACTTCGCCTATTACCTCTCAGCCTGGAGATCTCTGTTTTCCTTTCTCCAGGCTTCTGCCAGAAGAGGGAGGAGCAGTCGTCTGGGAGGGTAGCTGCTGCTTCTTCTTCTTCTTTTTTTTTTTGGCATTTATTTATTTATTTTTAATTTTTATTTTTTATAAACAAATTTTTATCCCCAGGGGTACATGTCTGTGAATCACCAGGTTTACACACTTCACAGCACTAACCATAGCACATACCCTCCCCAATGTCCATTACCCCACCCACCTTTCCCGACCCCCTCCCCCCAGCAACCCTCAGTTTGTTTTGTGAGATTAAGAGTCACTTATGGTTTGTC
>PISX010017797.1:0-42453 GCA_004024625.1 Mellivora capensis | reverse complement strand
CTGAGGGTTCCTGGAGAGATGGATGGGGGGAATGGGGGAATGGGTGATGTGATGAGCATTGGTGTTACACACAACTGATAAATTACTAAACACTACATCTAGAAACTAATGATGTACTATATGTTTGTTATTTTAAATTTCTAAAAAGATGTCAAAAATAAATTAAAAAATAAAAATGACTGAAATGCAATTATCCTATCTTCACTTCCACCCTTCCATTCTGAGAATTCACCATATACTTGGGCCTAAGTTTTGTGATTGTGGCAGAAAGATCCATAAAATCAAGTCACCTAACACAGAGGAAGGTCTCTGGGCCATGGACACCATGTATGAATGAGGAACTGTACATACTCCTGAACACGGAGCAAGGGCACTTCCCTAAGATACACTTTCCTTAGAAAGGGCCGGAAGAGGCTTTAAAACACTGTGGCAGGAAGAAGCCATGGCAGTACTGGAATAATTATCTCCAACTCTCTGTCCATGTGAGGTCTGGAGTAGAACTGACCTGTTTGGTCTAAGACTCTGGAGCCCTTCATAAACCAGAAGGAATGTGGGGATAACAACAGGCTTTGAAAGGGAGATAATGGACTTAAGGATATATAGGAGCTCAAATAATTAATTTTACAAATAACATGTGACCTTTTTTATTCCAATATTGTGGAGATTTTAATATGCTCATGTGCAATGTATCACCTTATCCTGGATCATGTAGTTTAACATAGTTTGAGATGGGCAATAAAGTGGGCATAGTAATTTTATCTTAATGTACAGTAATATGCTTGTCCATTTCAGTCAATTCTGGGACCCCCATGTGAGATCTTTATAAAAGGCCCTGAGGGGCTTACCTGTCAGAATCAGAAATATCAGGTGTACAGAAGGAAATTTTTGGATTTTAAAAGTGAATAATCCAATTTAAAAATACGTAAGTGATGGATCACTAAATTCTATTCCTGAAAGCAAAATTAAACCTGAGCTTCGGTCCAAAAAAAAAATAAAAAATAAAAAAATAGTCTGACAGCATGAATAGACATTTTTCCAAAGACAACTTACAAATGGCCAACAGACACATGAAAAGATGCTCAACATCACTGATGATCTAGGAAAGACAAATCAAAACTACAATGAGATATCACCTCACACCTGTCAGAATGGCTAAAATCAGCAACACGACAACAGGTGTTGGCAAGAATATGGAGAAAGGGAAACGATCCCGAACTACACAGTACAGCCACTGTGGCAAACAGAAAGGAGGTTCCTCAAAAAGTTAAAAATAGAACTACACTGCAATCCAGTAATCACACTAAGCATTTGGCCAAAGAATACAAAAATACTAATTCAAAGGATTACATGCACCCCAATGTTTATAGCAGCATTGTCTACAATAGCCATATTATGGAAGAAGCCCAAGTGTCCACAGACAGATGAACGGATAAAGGTGGAATGTATATACAATGGAATATTACTCAGCAATAAAAATAATGAACTCTTGCCATTTTCAACAACCTGGATGGAGCTAGAGAGTGTTATGTTAAGTGAAATTGACCACAGAAAGACAAATACAATATGCTCTCACTCATATGTGGGATTTAAGCAACAAAACCAGTGATCAAAGGGAAAAAAAAAAAAGATTCAAAGCAAGAAACAGAGTCTTAACTATAGATAACAAACCGATGGTTACTAGAGGGGAGATGGGTGGGTGGGTTAAACAGATGGGGATCAAGGAGGGTACTTATTACAATGAGCATGAGGTGATGCCTGTTAGTGTCGAATCACTATATTGCAGACCTCAAACTAATATTGCACAGTTGGTTAACTGGAATTTAAATAAAAGCTTAAAAATAACAACAGCATAAAAATAAAAGGGGTCTCATGAAGGTGAAAATTTGGCTTTTCTGATATACAGCTTTACTCCTGAGGAAGTCAACACTTCCTGTTCAGTTGACTAATCTATGGCTATTGAACCCACTGAAATACAGAAGAACCAGCTATACTGTGTACCCATTTTATTCCATCAAAATTCAAGATGGGGAAGAGCTCCAATGTGGGTCCAAACCAAGGGCACAATCAGGCCACAGTGCTAAAAGATACAGCCTTCCCTGAAAGAAGTAAAGACATTAAAAATTTATTCTCTGAGCAGTGAGCTTTCATTTGCATTTCCTCTCATAGGCTGCTTTTTTCATACTGCCGCTTCAGTAAAATGGGCCCAAAGGATTTTTCTCCTTTGAAAAGTACCTCAACTAATAAGTCACCCCATCCCCTACTACTCCCCCACCACTGTTAAGTTGGAAATGGAGTAGGACACAGAGGAGAGGCCCAAAAGTGTGAGGCATGACTCTGATCCCACAAATAGAACCCTCACAACCCAATCTGGATCACTACATGCCCTAGTTAGGAAAAAGTGTATTTGCCAGGAATAATCCTCCAGCACATTTCACAGACAGCGACCAGGGTGGCTGTATCCACAGCTGGAGCCAGAACAAAACTTGGGATCCTGCCTAAGCATCTTTGAGATATTTTTTACCCAATAGGCAACTGCAAAATTTCATGAGGTAATTCTTTGGGATCAGCAATTACATTTGCCTCAATTATTTCGGTTTCTCTTATTTTAATTTTTTTATTTTTATTTTCTAAACATTTATGCCTTTAGAGAAAGAAAAAAGAGCCCATGCCTGAGTGGAGGGGTAGGGAGGCAGAGGAAGGAGAGAAGCAGACTCCCTGCTGAGCATGGAGCTTCACTCAGGCCAATCCCACGACCCTGAGATCATGACCTGATCTGAAATCAACCCAACCAACTGAGCCACCCAAGTGCCCCTGTACTTTTTTGTTATTGGATAACATTTGTATTTTAAATCCTTCTGTTGTACACTATATGCTAGACTTCAATGTAAATATAAATTTTTAAGTATTTTATTCTCTTGGCCCCAGGACACCATATTCTCTGATTTCTCTCCTCCCTTATAACCCCCCCCCCACTTAGTGTCCCTTGCAGGTTCTTCCACATCTCCCTTATCTCTGATTGTTGAGATATCTCTGGATTCGGTCCCGGGATTGCTTCTTACTCTTAGACAGGATGAAATTTCTTAAGGATCTCATAACTTTCAATACTATCTATATACTCACAATATCCTAACTTAGATCTGCAGCCTGACCTCCTCACTTTCCTCCTTACATTCGACTGTGTTATAAGACATCGTTATTTGTTACATCTCCAGGTTAACATACCCAAAACTAATCTGACATCTATCCAAAACTTGTACCTCTAAAGCCTCCCCCACTCCAGTTAAGGATAACTCCATCTTCCCAGGTGCTCAGATCTAAAACCCGAGTCATCTGACACTTGTTTTTCTCACATGCCACATCCCATCCTTCCACTTCCCACTCTCAGAAGTTCCTTTCCCCCTCCCCACCACTGCCCCATGACCCCATATTACTCTTGTATATTTTAACATTTTCAATGACAATGCTCTTAAGGTCACCACCCACCCCATGTTGCTAAACCCAATGGAATCGTCTATGCTTCCATCTTAATACACATCTCAATGGTAGTAGACCTCTTAGCCTTTTTCTTAAAAACACGTTCTTCTGTTGTATTCTAGCACACCAGACTCTTCTAGTTATCTTACCATTTCTCAAAGGAATTTTTTGTTGAATCTTCTAGTTCTTTCAAATCTTTAAAACCCATCCCTTCTCTTCAAATCAAGATCATTCCAGCAATTATTTCCTGTTTCTATTGCATTGTCCATTTCTCCCTTTCTTCTGGTTCACTCCCACAATAACAAACCATGTTATAATTTATCCTTTTTTCAAAAAATCCTCTTTGCCTCTTCTCCTATCAGTTACAACTCCATTTTGGTTTTCCAAGAAAAATCCTCAAAGTAACTGTCTATACGGTCTATACTTAACACTTCTATTTTTTTTTAAATCTATGCTATTGGGCTCTTCAACTGCTGCAAACAGTTCTAATCAAGCCAAAAGCTTCCATTGCGACAAACACGATGGTCATTTCTTATTTCTCATACTGAGCTCAGGACTATTGTTTTACTGTTGAGTACTCTCCCCCACTTCACTGTCTTTCTCTACCTTACTTCTGGGATGTCACTCCATCCTTCCTTACTCACTGGCTGCTCCTTCTCATTCTGCTTGAGTAGTTCCCTCTAGATTTCACCAACCTCAAAATTCTAAAGTAATCCAGGGCCCATTCCTCAAACCTCTTTTCTTTTCTCTATTTCCACTCACCCTCCCCCCAGATGATCTCACCCAGTTTCACACTTTATATACCATCCACATGCCATTGATCACCAAGTTTATACCTCCTCCCTATGCCCCTGTACTCCTACTTGCTATCACCAACTACTTAAGTACATGAATTAAGGCAGGAACCTTATCTTTAATGTTATGCTCAGCACTACAACACTATAGTGCTCAAAGTTTAACTGTTGTTATTTTCATAAGTATTGTTTAATACCCCTGTGAGAAAATTTAAAGGAAGAGAGTTAGTAGCTAATTCCAAGTAGTTGCTTCTTTTACACAAGTCAATGGTGTAAGAGAAATCAATTTAAGGCCTTGTTTTCTAAGCATGCAGTGATCAAACAATCTGGTTTGTTCCAAACCTGAGAACTGGAACATCCAAAGAGAAGAATGGATTATTTATCATTCAGGAAATCTTTTGTGATAATGTGTTCTCATTCCTAGACTATTAATAAGATTTGGACAGCATAAATCTCAGGGACGTATTCTTTAAAAAGAACATAGAGTTAACAAATTCTATGCAGCCATTTCAAAATAAAATCAGATCTAGTCCATTGAGCAGAGGTAAAGTTGGCACGGTCTTGGGAAAAAAAAAAAAAAACTAAAAAGAATGGATCAAGGATCTAGTCCATGTTTCTTTGAACAGAAGAAAATAAATGACTTCCCAAATATCGAGGCCATGTAACAGTTTTCAGGCTACAATCCATAGAAAGTTTATGCATAGCAACATGGGTAAGTCTCACAAACATACTGTTGATCAAAAGAAGCCAGAACCAAAATGAGTATATACTACATTTAAATATATTTAAATGTACACTTTAAATATATTTAAATATACACTTCCATTTAATCAGGGTTAGAATAACATGAGAGGACTTTCACACGTGATGGTAATGGTTGCTATCTTGACTTAGGGGATGGTTACACAGGCATATAGTTGTTAAAACTTTTACTATATACTTAATAGATTGACACTTTAAATTGGGTTACATTTTACATTCATTAAACAAAGGGTCCTGAAATCAGTGTTCTGGGGCATAGATGGGGAGCGAGCAAGGGAAGGTCAACAAATTTCTTCACTGCACCATCTCTTGCTGCATTTAAGAGGTTAACATACACTCCAGATCTCTAAGAGAAGGCTATAGGATGCATTATGTTCCAGGCTTACTTGCTCAAAGAATCGCCCTCACACATATACTAACATCTGTAAGGCACGGATGTTTCAGAATCCACTAACTTTAAACTGGAAAAAAGTTAAGGGCTACAAATACTGCCACAGCTATTTAAAAAACAAAAATCAACACCTGATTTAAGCAATCCTCTTTTTAGGGAATACTTCCCATAATAAACTGGTTGCAAAACATATCCCTAAAGAAAGTCCAATTATGTACTTAAGAAACTGTGTCCCAAATAAGTTTCATTTTGGGGTTGTTGACCTTAAATTCTTTTTCTTTTAAAGATTTTATTTATTTATTTGACAGAGAGAGATCACAAGTGGGGGGCGGGGGGAGTACAGGCTCCCCACTGAGCAGAGAGCCCGATGCGGGACTCGATTCCAGGACCCTGAGATCATGACCTGAGCCAAAGGCAGAGGCTTAACCCACTGAGCTACTCAGGCACCCTGACCTTAAATTCTTTATGGAAGCAGTTAGACAGTAAAGCCGGTTGTCTCTTGCAGAACTTTTAGTTTATGAGAAGTATTCATCAACATATAATTTCTTTGTTTTGTTTAAAGACATTAAACTCATCCAGAATGGCACTGAAGCATTAAAACACATGTTTAGGGGTGCCTGGGTGGCTCAGTGGGTTAAGCCTCTGCCTTGGGCTCAGGTCATGATCTCAGGGTCCTGGGATCAAGCCCCACATTGGGCTCCCTGCTCAGCTTCCCCCCACCTGCCTCTCTGCCTACTTATGACCTCTGTCAAATAAATAAACAAACAAAATCTTAAAAAAAAAAAAACACATGTTTAAAAATATTGGCCTTATGTTCCCCAGGAAGCCAACTGTGAGACAGACTTGTGCATGGGAGATTGATTGCTGAGAGCTCCAAATCAATACCTGCAGGGGAGCGATGGAGGCAGGACTAGGCACGGGGAGGAGATTAACAGTGAGATAGTCTTAACAAAGGCCTGGGCAGATCCCATGGAGACTCTGGGACCAGGATGGCCCTTCCACCTCATCCAGCCTCAAGGCAGGGAAGCCCGACTTTTGCATCCTCACAAGAAACCAGTTGTATTCTGGCTGCCCTAGAGGAGAGACATGGCTATGGGCGAGGTGGTCTCTTTGGCTGAGGGTAGTTTCCAGACCAAGAATCAGCTGAGAGCCATCAGCTTTCAATACTTCCAGCAACAGGGAGAATGAGTGCCTCTGTCGCAAAGAGGTTGCTGAGCTGCACACCAATGTTCACTTTAGCAGCCAACGTACAGCCCTCTTTGAAACTCAAGAGTGTCTGACCTCCAAGAAACCATTCCCACCAAATCTAACTCCCATGCTGTTAATAGAGTAGCCAAGGGTCAGATTTTTTAACACATTCCTTTGCCCTGGATTAGTATTCATGGAACTACAAATACTCTCCAATGACTATGAACAAAATTATCTCACAATAGAAACCATATACCAAGGAATTCATTGACGAGCTTTGCCATGATTGGAAACCTGGCTGCCCCTGAAGACATCAAGCCTGAAAACATCAGATTTCTCCAAGAAAACACAGCAACCCATAAAACAAAATAAAAAAGGACTTAATCTTCTAACAAAATTTTTAATCATATTTCCCTTTGCCCTCTTTAATAAAATTTAGCATCCCACTGCACAAAGTAATGAAAAAGGGAGTAGAGTTGTTTCTCCCTGATTAAGCTTTTTAATACAGGCTGCCAACTCACTTCTTCTTTCAAAATGCATTTACTGGGGACCTTCCATTAGGAGATACCATGCTTGGTCTTATAAGTAAGAGATGACTAAGAAGTTTGCCATCTAATAAAGACAGACATATAAATTATCAATCATATGTTTCATTCAACAAACAGACCTAAGCACTATATGTATGACCATTAACAAAACAAATGTAGTCTTTGCCTACATGTAAGATGAGACATGATAGAAGACAAAGCTTCTGAAAATACCATGCTCGTTGCCTATACTGGGGAAGAGAGCCATGGAAATCTTGACAACTGTAAACCAATGACTAGCCTTTACAGAACACTCAAGTTTGTACATGTCCGGTACATTTTTACTCTCAATCAATCCTCTCATATAGGTATTATCTTCCCCTACTTACAGATAAGGAAATTAAGGCACAGAGGTTAAGCAGCTTAGTCCAGGTCACCCAGGGGTTGAGTGGCAGGAGTGGATTCAAAGACTTCCCTTCAGAACTGAGCCTTGAAAACTGAGTAGGAATTTGCCAGATGGATACTAAGAGGGGGTGGTGAGAGCATTCCAGACGCAGGGAACTTCAAGTACAAATACTTTAAAATTATCAACCTGCAAGTTTGTCTCCACATAGGCTGCTTGTAGAAGAAAACAGGAGTCTAGGCCTGGGAAGCGGGAGCAGTGGGGGACAAAGATGGGAGCTGTGTCCCACAAGGGAGAGCCTAAAGGAATGGAAGCACAGATTGGTGGGAGTGATGTCAATTGTTTCAACAACATCAAATGAATTAATAAAAATGACTACCTTTAAGATCATCCTCTAAGCGTGTTGGTTTAAGTATTTACATGCAAGACCCCATTTTAGTTTCACCACCACCTTGAAGGATGTACAACTATGATCCCATTTAAAGTGAGAATACAGAGTCTTAAAGAAGACGGCTAGATTGTCCAGTGTTCTACTGTTGGACTTATCGAGCTGGGATTCAAAACTAAGGAGCTGTAACCCAGAGCCTGGGCTCCCAGCTGCCCGCTCAAACTGTACAGCAATCACACTCTCCTCCTCCAAGGCATGGCATCAAGGGCAAGTTCCCACGAGGGAGAGGCTCCAGCCCAGAAGACAGGTAAAATGTTGGCTGGAGGATGAGAAGTCTGTGTACACACAAGTGGCCCACTTGTACACACAAGTACACACAAGTAGAGACTACGGTCAGGCAGTGAGAACGAAGGAAGAGTCTTGGCTAACAGCCAGCTGTGTGAAGAGAAGCAGATTCTGTTGATCAAGAGAATGGGTGGAGATAAGCACTAAGAAGCCGGCAGGGGGATGGGAGAAAGATGCAGAGGTCAAGGTCCTCTAGGGCACAGATGAAGGTCTCAGTAGGCAACTGGATATTTAGGTCAAGAATTGAGAGAAATCACCTGCTAAGAAGGTACCGATTTGTCCAAGGACATGTTGAAGGCACACAAGTAACAGAATTTGTCTAGAGAGAATGTGAAGATAAGAACAGAAACCTAGAAAATCACCACTCTTCAGGATAAGAATCCTTTTTTTCATCTGTAAAAATAAGGCAATCTAGTGCGTATACATATATACACCTCATGTACCTGCCACATAGCTTCGGTCTTTAGAATTGAGAAGGGGCTTTTTTTTTTTTTTTAAACAAAGAAGGCGGGAGGTCTTTAAAATGATCTCTGAAAAACCCCTCTTCCATATGTGAGGTTTTGAATTACTTCTAGGTAAGTTTCTTTCTGGGGAAAATAAGTTAGTTGAATGGTGCATGCTACTGCTAAGTAGAAATACTACTGATGGTTTGAGTATCTCCAGGAGGAGCTTGGCCGCCCTGAGCCCAAGTCGCTGACGTCAGCAACCGCACTTCAGACAGCTCTGTGGGCTCTGGGGGGAAGAAAGGCACAGTGCTTACGGTGCTCCCGGGATATGCCATTTTCTAGCCTTATTTACGTGCTCCCCCACCCTAAGAACCTCACAGCACAGCTGCATAAAAGGCAATTCCTGACGTAAGAAAACTTCCCTATGTTAACATGTGGCCGAGAGAGAGAGAGAAACAAGGAAAAAAAAAAAAAAAAAAACCCAGCCTGTTTGGTCCGCCCTCCTGGGCTGTTGCTACCTTGCAGTTTATGACATACAGATAGAGGGAGGTCTGGTGTGCAGTGAACGAGGCAGGCTGAGCGCCGGTCCATTCCCGGGGAAACCACGAGTCCCCCGGCACAGGCAGCTCTCCCTACTTTCCGGAGGGAATTCTTTTGTGTGACTTGGAGAGGGGCTCATGAATGATTGCTAAACGTGTGCCTCGCTCAGGCAAGCCGCGCAGGGAGGGAGTGACCCAGCCGAGTGTGGGCAGAGCCGGCGAACACAGACCGACCGCGCAGTGCTGGAATTGGCTCCACTCTTGCAGTTTTTGAAGTCAGCAAAACAGAAATCCAATTACTCTCCTGTTATGCCGGTTGAGGCTCAAGAAGAAGGGACTCTACACTGGCTTAATTACCGTGGGAGATGCAGCAAGTCCCAGAACAGCAAAGTATGTCTAACGTGTGGACCCTGAAGACAAACGTAAGTTCTCACACTGCTTTTATTTCTGTGTTAATTTTCTTTCTGCCTTGAAATCATGCTTGGCCGAAATGTTATCATTTCAACGAGAATTTCTAGTGTGAAAAGTTGTCTGCTAATCTTTGCTTAAGAGTTTTTTTGTTTTGTTTGGGGGGGGGGTTGTTTGTTTTTTTGGGTTTTTTTATTTTTTTTTTTTTTTAATTAACTAAGCATAATGCAAATGGAAATTCCCGACAGCAGCTGCGGCCATTCAGCCTAGAGACGGAGAACTATAGCCCCGAGTACATCCAATTACTCTGGGATTAACACAGGATGTATTTTTAATTGCCTTTCTTAATGTAGAATGCATACCGCCCCACTGTTTTGGATTGCATGCTGTTTTAATACTGCTGTGGCTAAACTAGTGGGATCAACAAAATCCACAAAATGAGAGAGAGCTCAATGAGATTCCTGGTAATTACAAAACTTTTCTTTCCTGGCCAGGATCGCATTTTTCTCCCCGAATGCTCCAAACTCTGCAACCTCTGTTAAAAAGTTCATCCTGCTTTTCTGACCTTGTTTTGAAGGAAAAAAAAAAAAATGAAACCAAACAAGACTCCACGAACCCCGTGAAGGAAGGAGATACAAAAAGCCACTGCAGTTCAGCTCCCATTGTAATCATGAGAGAAAAAAGGCAACCCAAGGAGCCCAGCACGTACGCCGGCTTCAGTGACAGAGCGTGGGGACAGAAAGATGGATGGCGAGCTGAGGCTCTAACTTGGTAGTTTTTCTTTACTTCATCTGCTACAAATTCCTGCTCAGAAATGGATATTCTTTTTGAAGAAAATGCTTCATTGAGCCCAACAACAAACTCCTTAATGCAATCAAATGAGGACCCAAGGCTCTACGTCAGTGACTTTAACTCCGCAGAAGCTAACACTTCAGATGCATTTAACTGGACAGTGGACTCGGAAAATCGAACCAACCTTTCCTGTGAGGGCTGTCTCTCACCACCATGCTTCTCCTTACTTCATCTCCAAGAAAAAAACTGGTCTGCTTTGTTGACAGCTGTAGTGATTATTCTAACCATTGCTGGGAACATACTCGTCATCATGGCAGTGTCCCTAGAGAAAAAGCTGCAGAACGCCACCAACTATTTCCTGATGTCACTTGCCATAGCTGATATGCTGCTGGGTTTCCTTGTCATGCCCGTGTCCATGCTAACCATCCTGTATGGTGAGTGGCGTTAGCTTCCCAGCTGCACCCACGCGGGTAACAGCATGTGCATGTGAGGAGCAGACGAGCTGGGGCTCGAGGGACAAACTACACACAAGGGTTTATTTATAGACAGGGGTCTACCATGTTACACTGGTTAAATCTTAAATTGGCTTTCACATGTTAAGAGATGAGACAACCTATTATCCTTGGAGAGTCTGTGCTTTGAAACACGTACATTTTATGTAGTCACTTTAAATGCCCCCCGTACAGTCGTAAAGCAGGAATTTAGCTGTCATTCTGAATCCACTGGATTTTCGCTTCTATATATTCCCAAGTATCCCAGCCTTCAGGACAGAACACAGTTTTAGCTGTGTCACACAGTTTTCAGCCCTTCTAATGGAGTGGCAAACCTTCCCAATCACCTTGGAACGTGTGCAGGGAGAACATTTGCGGTACAGTGGGTCTGATGTTAAAATATGCAGCTTCTACCTTAGAACAAATACATTAACTCCCGTTCCAGTTGTTCCCTACCTCCAGAGAAGCTAATTTAGAAGTATGCCTTTAAATTAGACCCTCAACTCTTTAAAAATATACATACATCAACTCCTCCAGTCTAGTTTGGAAAAGGGTTGAAAACAAATGGGAAGACATTAATCTTGCTTCCTTCAACAGTTTGAAAGAGTCCAACCTCTCAGCAAGTCAGCAAACACTGGTACGGCTTCAGCTGGAAGCAGAATATGATGTTCTTTTCAAATTATGAGTAATACAGTTGGATTTCTTTTTTGAAGAGTATTTAGACTGCTGGCACAGGCACGTAGCAGTCACCTTACAGTCTTTGTAAGAGGAGATTTTCTGTCCAAGTCTTAAGGGCTGAAGTATATATATATATATATATATATATATATTACCCCAGCACGGAAGGGTAAGGAGGAGGACGGAGATGGGCAATGGAGAGCGGGCACCGGTTCGCACGGGGTCCATACTGCTCTTTGCTAAGACAACCTCCGTTTGACCACTCAAATGTCACACCAGGATGATTTCATCAAATTTGCCTGTCATTTCCCAGACATGCTGCAGAGGTTCTGGCTTCCTAAGGCCCGACCCCCGCCTCGAAGGCAAACTCCGGGAGTGGTGCGTGGCTCCCAGAGGTCCCGTTAGGGCACTAAAACCACTGCCAGAGGGCAGAGGTGACCCTAGTAGCAGATGGGGAGCAGGCACCCACCAGCTGGGTTAAGAAGCTAGGACCTGGCCGCTGCCTCCCGCTCGGGGTGCAAAGGTGCCCCCTGGCGGCAGCTGCTCCGCATGCAGCCAATTCCAGCCAGAGTTTCAACTCTCACTGGGACTGGTCCTCTCTCACCCCTCAGGGTGAGGAAATGCCCCCTCCCCACCCCTGCTTCGGAAACCAGACTGTGGCCCGACCTCAGCTGTCTCCTTGCAGAGAGAACTCCCAAGGGCCAACATCAGTTCCGACCAGACAAAGTGTGGCTTCCCTCCAGGCACTGCAAAGGAAGAGGCTCTTGTCTTAGCTCCAGTTTTTGGGCAAGTAGAGTGAAAGGCACTAAGTTAGACTTGTATCCTGCACCCTTTACTTCCCCAAATATAGGTGGTGGCATTTGGGTAGAGTACACTTGCACATGCGGAATCTGCTCATCTTTGCGGGTCTGGACTACTGACAAGGAAAGGTGATCTTTAGGCTTGCCTTTTCACTTGTATGCAGATGTAACATCATCGCTCATACAGTTATCAAAACTAGTTTGGGTTTATATAACCACTGGATCCCCTGTAAAACAAGAACAGGACACTTAGAATATGCATTATGGGCCTCCTGCAGTGCTCTTCATATAGGGATCATCGTGACAGCTCTGGAACACTCTGTTTGGGGCCCACCTCCTCCTAAACTCCTGAGAACCAGAACCTAGAGAAAAAGCTTCTTGGCTGATTCTCAAGTGCAGCCAGGGCTGACAATCACTGCTGCATGCAGCTGTTGCCCAAGTGTTACCCCGGGACCAGGAACACCACCTGGAAACTGGTTAGAAATGGCCGTTCTCCTCCCCCGCTGCAGTCACAAAATCGACACCTCCAGGTGGGATCCAACAGTGCCATTTCAAGACCCTACCTGGGAGGCCCGGAGGCTCACTGAGTTTGAGAACCACTGCCCTGAAACACTCATCAGGACAAGAACACAATGCTTTTCTGCATACCCCCCCACACACACCCCAAATTTGAGTTGAACCCCTAAAGCATAATGTATTTTTCATTTTTCCAAAAAAATATTCTCAATCTGGACTTTTTCCTCATTTATTCATTCACACCAATAGCATTTATTGAGAGACCACTAAGTGATATCACTGTGCAAGACTGAGCCGTTATAGTTATGGTGACTAAGAGGTGGGCCAAACCTCCGGGAACCCACAGTATGTCAAAGATGTGAACAAGGCACTTTAATAGAGGAGCTCCAAAGCTATCGAGACTTCTAACTCCTTAAAAACAAAGAAAAAAAGGTAGATGTTGTTAGGGGACACAGAGCAAGAGAAACCCTGAAGACAACCCAAGGTTACCACAACACAGAGGCATAGAACTCCAGCCCCCAAAAATTTCTAAACCCTGAGTTCATCAGCTTGTAGGATCTGAACATTGTTCAGTACAATTGTTTTTGGGCTTTTAAAATACTGAAAATATCTTGTGTTGCCCTTTGCCACCACCTGTGCCTTCCCCACCCCACCCCCAGAATAGCAGCCCTTCTGGCAGGTTGGGTTCCACACACCACACTGTGGGAGGCCCAAGACCCCTTATTGATGCTAACCTTTTGCATCCCAGGTTACCGGTGGCCTCTGCCTAGCAAGCTCTGTGCCGTCTGGATTTACCTGGACGTGCTCTTCTCCACGGCTTCCATCATGCACCTCTGTGCTATCTCACTAGACCGCTACGTTGCCATCCAGAACCCCATCCATCATAGCCGGTTCAACTCCAGAACCAAGGCCTTTCTGAAAATAATTGCTGTTTGGACCATATCAGTGGGTAAGTGGGTACGGGATTTCAGGGGCTCATCTGAAATAACCATCCATGCCTTCCAAAAATACTTGTTCTGTTTTATTGTATGAAAAGCTGATACACTGACTCCATGGGGTTTTTGTTATTGTCATCTCTAGATTGCAATGTCCTATTTCTCAGATTTGCTTTAGGAAGAAAAAGTATCAACATCACCGGCTGACAACCTAAGTTTGCCCAGTTAAGAACAGACACGTACAGAGTCAGAAATAACTGCGCCATAGCCACTTTCAAGTGCTTTTGCCCCCCATCTCGCACTTTCAAATTCACTACTCTAACTCTTGAGTTCCCCCGGAGACCTCCACATTTATCATCCCTGCCCTTGTCCATTTAAGATGGCAGATCCCCACGCTTGGAGAATACTCAGCTTCCGGGGGCTGGAGAATGGTACCAGGAGCTGTAACTCGGAGGCAGAAGGTGAGAACAGAGGAAGGTGGCAGGACTAGCTCAAGGGCAAGGCACTTCCACCCGCCTAGTACCTCTGTAACCCCTCCCCTTGTTAGGTCACCACACACCCGAAGATTTCAACCCCCTTCACTTGCTTTGATGACACATTCCCCTCTCACCAGTATTGATCTCCTGTCACAACCAATTCAACAGGCAGGAAAGCCCAGATAATGGGAGCCAAAGGGTCAGCTCACAGGAAGCTAAGTCAATGGCACCTGTCACCTCAATAGGCTTGGTTTGTAACCAAAAATTCCCTGGGATTTAAGGTGACAAAGCTTTTCAGGCAAGGACACTGCACCTGCTTGTGGCCACAGCGGTGTTTGCATCTGCTAACAGGAGGGAGGCTGTGGGATTTGACGGCAGGCTTGACACCAAAAACTTCAGAGTCTTTGTGATAAAAATCCAAGTTAATAGCAAATGCAATAGGGTATTTTGTGTTTTTCCGTTCCTCCCGCTTGCCTTGCTGCTAAAGGGATCCTCTGTAGAAGAGGTAACTCCATTTTAGGGATGAGCAAACGGGGCTTCAACAAGTGAAATGACCCATACCAGACCCCACAGCTAGGACACAGGACAGTGCCTGTTTCCTGATGGAAATGCTAACAAATTAGGTTTGCAGGATTTTCAAATTTTGAAGGGTCTTATCTAGTTTCCATTTTAAACTTCCTAGTACAGGTTGAGGTGGATAGAAGAGCTCATTATGCTTATTTGATCAATTAGGGTACCGGTGCCTAGAGAGGCTTTGTGGCTTGCTGGGTCAGCTCTTCAGCCAGTGACAGGGCTAGGACTCCAAACTTCTGCTGCCAAGCCATGCTCTTCCTGCTGCATGACCATCTTCTTTAGAAAACCGTTTTTGTGAAAGAAAAAAAAAAGTAGCATGTGGTTTCTGGGCCCATGCAATCTTAGACTCCTTCTATCAGGAACAACAGAATGAAAGACCAGTGGTTCTCAATCCCAGCTACACCTAAGAATGCATGTGCAGCACTGGGATTTAATTGGTCCGTGGTGGGGTGACTAAGGAGCAACCAGGGTAAAGGACCACTGAAACACATGCACTTAGCAAAGGGGGCCGATAATGCAAACAAAGCAAACCATGCTGTCGTCAGGTTTATTCTAGTGTTCCCCTCGTGCACAGTCGCACTGGTGAGACAAAGGCTTGGGAGCGTCACCCACCTTCTACCTTCTGCCATACAGAAGGAGAAGGAAGGGAGCCCTTGCTCCCTCACGTACAGCTCAATAGCACTTGTCCTAAGGAGCTGTTTTCTGAGCAGACAACCAGCCCACGGTTTTAAAGCACCTTACAGAAAATAAACTGCAGAGAAGTTGCACAAGATGACATCGCTCCATTCGGTTCTTGCTCCAGGAGACAGGAGGCTGGATGGGTGTGGGGGTCCAAGGAGGGGTCATCACCAATGTGGCCATACTTACAACGCAGCTACAATGTGTGGAGCACTAAATACACGAAGATGAGTAAGATTAGTATTTGGAGACTTCCAACAAGGTGATGGAGGAAGGCAAATAAGGAAATAAAAAAGCTCTATATCACAAGTCTGAGATAGAAGGCTGAGGAGATGGCAGTTGGGAAAGGGTTAAAAAAAAAAAAAAAAGTTCTAATCAAGAGCCTGAAGGTGCTCAGCACAAACATCTGAATTTTCTGCTAGTGTTTCCACTTCTGTTTTACATTTAGATACTTAGTCCAGATGGAACTTTGTGTATACAATCTAACAGATTTCTTCTACCAGTAAATACGGTCTTTTCAGCATCTATCGATATATCAGTACACTGAAGCTGAAAAACAGATATTTTGTTTTCTTGATAGATGTGAACTGCCCTTCTGTTCCTGAAATGCATTTATAAATGAAATTGGCTTTGGAGGACTTTGTTAGTTGGTTTATTATTCTTACAAGGTTTTTTTTTTCTTTTTAGCTATATTAAATAAATTTGGGGTATTACTGTTTTTTCTCTGTGGTCTTCAAATATTTAAATGGGAATGTTCTTTAAAAGGTTTTATAGAACTTAGTTCTAAAGCTCTGTCATGCTGGATCCTTTCTAAATGTTCTCTTTAGTTACAACTCTAAACTTTCTTCAGTCATTATTTACATTTTCTACCTGGTCTTGGGTTATTAGCTACATAGAAAGTTGAGATTATCCTTTTATATGGATTCTTGATTATTAAATGCAATTCCTCTTGCTTTAACATCTACTTCATCTGATATTCGTATAGCTCTGCCAGTTCTCTTTTTGTTATTTTCTGAATGTATCCTATTCCATCTTATTACTGTCACTTCTTCCTTTTTTAATATTTAAAGTACATTGCCTACAAGCAGCACATAAAATTTTCTTTAATCCAGTCTATCTTTTCATTGGAATATTTAACCCATTTATAACTAATGCAGCCCAGATACATAGTATTTGGGTTTAAAATGACCCTGTTACTTTTTTCTTTTGTCCCATTTATTCTATATTCTAGTTTCTATCCTTGCCTTCTTATGGCCTGATCAAGAATTCATTGTTCTCCATTAAAAGCTTGTTAGCCATTCTTTTAAATCCTTATGATTTATTTATTTTTTTAACCTAATAGAGCCTAACAAATTACTTTACCATTTCTTAGATAATGGAAAACCTCTGGAATATTTTAACTCCATTTATCCCTATCTTTCATGTTCCCTTTTCCTATTGTCTAATTTTAAGTATCCTCTTAAAAACCATAGGACATAAGTGTTCTACTATTTCCCACATATTGACCATTTCTG
Organism: Mellivora capensis; assembly: GCA_004024625.1. Taxonomy (NCBI): domain Eukaryota; kingdom Metazoa; phylum Chordata; class Mammalia; order Carnivora; family Mustelidae; genus Mellivora; species Mellivora capensis. Next base: position 25,335 of record PISX010017797.1, on the reverse strand, counting down.
TTGCCATTCATTGCTTGTCATTTCCATGATTCTGCCTTTTTCCATGATTCATAGTCCTTACTTCTGAATTTTAGAATGACCATGTAGTTTTCTTTCAGCTCGTTATTCTAAACATCTTTATTTAGCCTTCCTTTTAAGCATATTTTTTGCTCAATATACAACTCAAGGTTTCTGGTTTTCCAGTAATTTAGAAGGGACATTCCAAAGTTCTAGCTTATATAATTTTGTCTGATAGTGAGAACTCGGCTGTCAGACTTAGTGTCCCTTAGAAACCACCAGCCCTTGCCACCCCTTGCTACTTTAGGATTCTTTCTTTGTATTTTAGAAATTTAACTATGATGTGCCCAGATATGTCTGTTAATTTGGGGTTTGTCCTGCATGGGGTTTATATTCATTCTTTAATTTTTTGCTCAGTGCTTTTGTTAATTTAGCACATTTTTGGCCATTATCTTTTCAAGAATTGCTTCTGCTACAACTTTTCTCCCTGACACATTTCTTAGACTCGTTTCCCAGATGATAGCAATTTTACTCATGGTTACAACTCAAATAACTTTTCTACATTTTTCCATCTTCAAGTCTTTAGTCCATGTAGTTTTACTCCCTTCTCTGGATTATTAATCCTCTCACCAGCTATTTCAAATTTGCCGCTCAAAAAATTTATTATAGCCTTAATAGGTCACTGCATTTCTAGTTTTAAAATTCCCATGTTATTGTATTTAGTTCTGGAATAATTCTCCATGTTTTCATCGGTTTTCTCAAATGTTAATCAGAGATGTCTGGACAGCTGATTACCTGGGATATTCTGTTTTCTGGTGTCTTTTCCCATTTGGCTATTAGTATATCTGATAATTTTTTTAATTGAATACCAGACACTGTGTTAAGGGGAAAAAAAGGAAATAAAATGTTAGGATTCTTGTTCAGAGAGCCGTTCTTTAGTTTTATCAGGCAGTTGCCATAAATCCCTTTAATCCAATTAGGGACTGAGCTTATTTTAGGCTGGCTTTTCATAAGCACTGTTTTTTAGTTTATCCTTACACCTAAGGTATATGCCTTCCTTTTTTCAAATGAAAGCCTGAGGTGTTCTCCATTTTGAAGAACTCTGAAATCCTATCCCCTCAGCACAGATTATTCAGCTACTCAGCCTCTCAGTCCATCCCTCAAATGGACTGGTAAATGACTAACTGAGAAAAGGGCTCACATGAATACCTTCCTTCTCTTCACTTCACTCCAGAAGCTTAATTCTTGAAATCCTGGCTACCTTGGGTAGCCCTAATCCAATTTTTTATCTCCCTAACCCCTGACACATGGTTTTGGGCCTTGAGTTCTGCTTTATATAAAACTAGCATTGCCATACCTCTTCCTCATTTGAAATTCTCCATTTCATCTTTTCTCATCTCTTCATTTCTGTCATGTCTTTGTTCCTTACATATTTTCACATTTTTAAAACACAATCTTCCTACCTCTGTCTTTTGATAAAGAAATTCATCCTGTCTGTATTACTATCACAATTTGCAAAAATCAATTTTATTCTTCCCATCTTCTATTTCATATATATCCTATATAACAGTTCATTTATCTTATTTCATGCATTTACTGACTTGTACAAGGTCATTCTTTCCTTCACCCCATCCCAATCAGTTTGAATTATTTGACTTTTCCATTCTTTTTATTTCTGCAGTCCCATCCCAATAATTGCACTGATAGATCTATTAGAAGATCATAAGTAATCCAACCAGGTTGTATTCTTTCCTCACTCACCCTGAGTCCCAATTTAGACTTCTCCATAATTTCAAAATAGTAGAGCAATACCTTTTTAAGAAAGCCAAAGAAATACACAAACTACAAAGATATAGACATTGCTTACTACAGGAGAAAAAGTTCTATGGGTAAAAATCAATAAAAGCGAAGTCAAAAGAAAGTATCAGTGCATATGAACAGGCCGAGGGTTGATATTCCTAATATAGAAAGAGTACCTACAGGTCAAACAAAAAGACAACCCAATAGGGGAAAAAATATAAACATGAACAGAAACATGAAATGGACAATAAGTGCTGAAAAGTGGAGAACTAGTAGACAGGAAAATGCTTAATTTAACAGTCATGGAAATTTAATTTAAAACAATTCATTACCATTGTTCATCTGATTGGCACAATTAAAATAAGTAGAAACACCCTGAGTGATGCCCTATGTAGGCTCATACCTTATTTGTGTGAATATGAATTGTTCTTGGACAGTGTAGCCAAAGTTATTAAAATATGACCTGTCAATCCTACTTCAGACCATCCTTCCTACAGAAAAATAGAAGTAGATCTAAAGACCTTCAATTCAGAAGTCTTGGGAAATAGCAGAAAACAAGACTGCATTGTGGTTCACTGTATTGTTTTTATCCTAATTATAGAACATTTTCTAGCTCTTAAGAATATTGAGGTGGGGTTATTGGATAGTCAACTGGAAAAATGTCCATGATTGTAAGGGCAAAAAGCAAGATTTCAGGGTGGTATGGATGGTCTGAGCCCATTCTGGTAAAATAGGAATAATTTAGGTGAATCTATTAGCAGGAAGAATCTGGGGAGTTCACATTTGTCAACTAAGGGAAATTAGAAAAAACAGCAGATTGTTGTTTTCCCCTGTAGCTTTCTGTATAGTTTTGTCACAAATATTGTAAATGTTTCATTCTTGATCATCATAACATCTATGGCGTGGGAGAGAAGGCTTCATAGAGAAGGTGGATGACCTTCTAAGTTTGCTTGGATCTAACAAACGGCAACCTTGGGAACCACAGCCCAAATGACTCAAGTTTTCCTGCACTTGGTATTTCTGAGATTTGCTGCCGTGTCCCCCTGCTCCCTGCTACCAGCTTGGTCATTTTACTGTTGCCAAGGCTTTCATCCAATTCAGAGGAAAATGAACGTAATTACAAATCAATTGCACTTTCTATTTGTGAACTCTGAGGAAAGAACTGATGACAGAAAAGATTGATGCATTAGATTAAGAACATTCCTAGGATTTTCCAGATTTCATCAGCCCTTAATCCAATTCCCATGATCAGAGGTACCACAATATAAAAAAAATGAGCAAACGCTTTCCTCACAATGATAGACTTGCTAGCATCACGTAGGAAAAGAAAATACTTAATTCTCTGACTATCTTTAGCAGGTAAAGGTACATATTAGAAAAAGTGAAAAGGACTATCTTTCACACCATCATAGGACAAGCAAAGACCCCAATTAGAATTTTTTCTTCTATTTCAGAAACATACTTGTACCCCATGGAGTCATTTTGAAGTATCCCAGGTCTAAATAGAATTTTTCCCTCCCCCCTCAAGGATATCCATGACTACTATTCTTTACATTAAGACTACTTTTGTAATAGGATAAAGATAAGCTGTGTCACATTTATTCAGAACCTGTGTCTTCACAAACTGACACCTTTGCATAAATCCTCAATTGAATGCTTAGGTCATCAGATACAACACTTGCCTTTAGGCAGTCAATAACTTCCTGTCTTAGGCAGATTTATAAAGAAACTTTGAGGGACAGTGAAAATAATCTCAGTGTAGCTTTCATTTTTTAAAGAGGATTTTGAGCATCTTTGGTCTATGAACAAATTTCCATTTTGTTTGGTTGGTTGGCCATAGATCTTGGTTATAAGCCACAAGTCTGGAGTCAGACTATCTGGCTCTGTTACACCTAAGTTGTGTGACATACAGCAAGTTACTAACCTCTCTGTACCTTAGGTTCCCAAAGAATAAATTTTAGTAACAGTACCTATATCATGAGGTTTAGTGATGGAGTAAATATAGGGTTTGTGTCATAAGTGTTACAACATGTAAACTTCTCTGTAAGGTTCTTGATTTCATCCTAACAAATTAGCAGGATTGGGGTGTTTTTTTTTCGTGTTTTTTTTAATAATTTATTTTTTTATAAACATATAATGTATTATTAGCCCCAGGGGTACAGGTCTGTGAATCGCCAGGTTTACACACTTCACAGCACTCACCATAGCACATACCTTCCCCACTGTCCATAACCCAACCACCCTCTCCCTCCCCACCCCCAGCAACCCTCAGTTTGTTTTGTGAGATTAAGGGTCTCTTATGATTTGTCTCCCTCCCAAACCCATCTTGTTTCATTTATTCTTTTCCTACCCCCCAAACCCCCCACGTTGCATCTCCACTTCCTCATATCAGGGAGATCATATGACAGTTGTCTTTCTCTGATTGACTTATTTTGCTAAGCATAATACCCTCTAGTTCCATCCACATCGTCGTCGCAAATGGCAAAATTTCATTTCTTTTGATGGCTGCATAGTATTCCATTATATACACACACACACACACACACACACACACACACACACACACGTATATATATATGTGTACACACATACACACATACCACATCTTCTTTATCCATTCACCTGTTGATGGACATCTAGGTTCTCTCCATAGTTTGGCTATTATGGACATTGCTGCTATAAACATTCAGGTGCACGTGCCCCTTTGGATCACTACGTTTGTATCTTTAGGGTAAATACCCAGTAGTGCAATTGCTGGGTCATAGGGTAGTTCTATTTTCAACTTTTTGAGGAACCTCCATGCTGTTTTCCAGAGTGGTTGCACCAGCTTACATTCCCACCAACAGTGTAAGAGGGTTCCCCTTTCTCTGCATCCTCGCCAGCATTTGTCATTCCCTAACAGGATTAGCTTTTTGTCTGCTTTCACAATTTATCTAGGTATTCCCAAGGTGTTACTGGTCATTTGAAAATGGTGGGTTTTTCCAAATGAATTTTTGTTTTTCTATGATTTTTTATGTATATTCTTTTCTTTAGGTCTTCTGAATTTTCAATCATTACTGAGATTGCCTTTCCCATTACAAAGTTTAAAAATCTTCCATTACTTTTATAGTTTTATATTGTCTTTGAACCATTTAGAATTTAACCTGTGATTTGTCTTTCTACAGAGCTTCATGTACCCTTTATTTGACCACAATTTGATAACTCTACTTTATCATAACCCAAGTTCCCATATATATTTGGATTTAATTCTGGACTTGTTCTGTTGATTAGTTTACTTTTACCCAGAGTATATTTTCAGTTGAGAATGTATAATGGCATTTATTACCTTAGATCAACTCCCTCATTCTTAGACTTTTCATGACTATTTTCACATGCTTTGAGTTTTAAAAATCCGCTTCTATCTAGTTCTGGAGGGTGGGGGAGGGGGGATGGTTTTATTGAAATCCTATGTAGTTTTATAAATCAACTTTCTAGGTCTTTTGGGGGTATGCCTGTGTACTTTTTTGGTCTTTTCTATTTTTGCATCTTTGTTCTACAAAGAGGGAGCCTGTTCACAAAGTAAATGTATATAAACAAATTAACTACCTAAAATTTTAGCATTTAGCATTTTAAAAATCACATACAATCTAGGTCCAAAAGGAATAATAGTGAACTATGCTTAATTAAAAATACAAAGTGAATCAGCTGTTCTGTTGGCCTTCATGCTTGGAGGTGACGGGATTCCCAACTCCACTGGCTGAGACAAAGTATCTTAGGACTCCTGGGATTCTCTCTTCTGGGACCTGTCAGGTTTATGCCCAACTTGCTTATTGCTAGGAGTCAGCCAGCCTAGAAGTGGAATCCAGAGACTCATCAAGGAGTCTCACCAGGACAGGAGGTGAATGGGTTACCTGTGCACTCTTCCACAACTGGGAGATCACAGTGTAGGCTAGCTCCTACCAGTACACAAAGGCAAACTTGAGAAATTCACTTAACTCTCCCTTTCCCTTGGTTTCTTGGCTCATTTTCTCTCCTGGCTGAAGCAAAGTGGTTTTTCGTTTTGCTTCCCCCATATGGCACTGTTCTATCCAGATGGCTAGGAAGGAGCTCTGGGTACCACCTCAGTCCGCGGGTGAGTGGGCCAGTGTCCGGGAGCAGGGATGCTCACAGCTACATGGAGACTGCAGTCCTTCCCAGGAGTATCACGGTACCAGAAAGCTGCTGAGGGACCAATCATACTGTCACAGCCCTGAAACAAAGGCTCTGCTGAGCCACTACCCCCTCAGCCCATCTTCTCATTTCTTAGAAGGCCATGGTCCTTTCCCCTTCAGCCCACAGATGCAGAATTTGGGGACCTCTGCCCTGCTGAGCTGCACTTCCTATTTAGAAATCTCACAGGGAGGCTATGCTCTTGAAGGACACATCCTTGGCTGTCCTTCAGCACTCTTGCCCATGGGTATGAGGCCATTTAATGGCCCATGTCGCTCAAAACCTGCCAGAATGACAGCTGACTTCTTTCTGCATGGCAGACTCAGCCATAGCTATGGGACAATATGCTCAGTAAAACAGCACTTAGCATAAACTCTCCAGGGCAATTGGAAACTGGTGAGAAAAATTAAGAAGTGATTTGGCGGTAAAGAAGCACTTCATGCCTTGTCAGTCTGCTACTTTGGCTTGCCTCGTGGACTGTTCTGCTCTTTTGATCATTCTCTCAAGGAAAATGAGGAAGGAAAGGAGGGACAGGGCTGATACTTTTGTTACTTCTGGACATTGAGAGCAGAGGACTAGCATCCATATACCGCCCCTTCTTGCCCACAGGCTGTGTTGGGTACTTCCAGGTTAGGGAGACTTCCACTTTCTCCACATCTACCCATCACTTCTGGGCTGGAGGGTAGGAACCCTCAAGTCAGAGGCTAGAGTAGAACATCCGAAAGGTTATCACCAGCACCCTTCATATCCTAGTACCTGTTCCTTCCTTGGCCTAACCAAACCCCAACCCTGGGTCACTTAGACCACCATCCCTTATGGTCACTGCACCCATGTAACCCACAGCTGCTAGAGAAAGTCTCACGCTGAATCACATGGTGCCACATTATCTCTGGTTTCCAACTTTGCCTAGATGCCCATTGTGGTCAGTCCTTTGGGCCATCCCTAGTGGATCTTTCAAGTTTTTCCCCATTTAGGTTTTCTCAACCTCAGTTCTTCATTCTCCAATCAGAAGGCCTCATCCCATTCTCCTCTGTGAAAAGGCTATTAAAGCTAATTCCCCTTTTCCCTACTTCTACTTTCCAATTTGGGTTTCAATTCCCGGTTTCCAGACACGTATTCCAGGACCATCCATGTTCTTCTGTGCTTTATCTCTGCTTCCTGTCCTTCCCCAATGGGTCTTCAACTCCTTCCCATCCAACTCCGATTTACATTAACTCTCCCTAATGATTCTACCCTTGCTTGCTGCATTAGGTTACATTGTTCACACCTCAAACATCATCCAGCTTTGGCTGCCCTTCTTACTGCTCAAGGTCACCAAAGCCTTTCTGTTTCCCAGTCATGTCTAGGAGACTCTAATAACATCCTCAAGTAATACATGAGTACTTTCCCAATGTGAGGATCCAACAGCTCAGACTACAGAGAATGCAAACTCACCCTTCATCCCTCCTACCTTTCCAGACCAGCACCCACAGTCTGAGCTAACCTTGACCCTCACCATTACCATTCAGTGCAGAGCATAAGCTGGAGGGGAACAAGTGAATCTACCAAGCAAAGCTCCCTCAGATTTCAGCCCTTTGAGAACATCTCAGCCCCCTTTTACTTGGATAACCTTTGACTCTGTTTGCACTTCAAACCTTTGCTGCAGTTTCTCTTGTTTTGGCCCTTTCTTCAAGTTGTTTTTACTAAACCATCTGCTGTCTTCCATTTGTGAATTACTAGTAAGAGCATTCTTTTCATGGGTTGTTCTAGTTGATTGTGATCAATGGACTTTATTCTGTTTTATCAGTGAAAGGAATTTCCAGGATCATATAATATGTGCCCGGACATGGCCTGATTCAAAAATATTTCTCATTCCTTACCTACTATCCTTTTATATATTTAATTCTATGGATTGATTGCTTTCAATACTATCTTTTTTCTCTGTTCCTTTATTAACTCCCAAATGAACCACTGAAGGTTTATACGAGGAACCATACTTATAGGCTGCACTCAAATGGTTAAGACATGACCAATTCCCACCACATTTAAGGAAACCACCTAGTTTATATATTTGATATAGCAACTTCGGAAACCGGCCAGGATATAGAAACCCACAGTCTGTTTATTCAGGGATGCTTTCTATTTCTCATACAGAAATTTCTCATACAGAAATTTCTATTTCTCAATACAAATTAACCCATCTGCGTTTGTTTTTTTTTTTTAAAGGTTTTTGCTCATTAAAATTTCATTTTATCCAATGAAAGATATTCAAGCCTGTCTGGAACAAAGTTGATCCTCATTTGTTGTCTTATGTGGTCCGCTGGTTTTGTGTCTTTGTTTTAGGCAGTGGCTACTGAATCCCTAGTAAATGGGCCAGAAACCATGTATCTGCAGTACCTCTAATCCAAGGGAAAGGAGAGGTTCCTCTTCTTTTGCCCAGCAACTTCCTGTGCTATCCTTCCAGCATTCTATTATGGCTCCAACCACTCTATTCCAGCATCACCATTCTTAGATGCAAATTCACCAACCCAGCCCTATCATTCTGGTTTAACACACATGCTCCCCACATATACTTGAAGACATTATTTTTTTTTTACTTGTCTCCTAAAGCCATTTACCAAGGAATCAGACACATAAGAGACCAAGCAGGAGTATATTTAGCCATACATAGGAAATCAATTATGCTATCTGAATGAACCAAGTAAATGAATGAGAAAAGGATGGAGGAGACCTAGAAAGAAGGGATACAGAAATAAAAGGAGGGAGAGAAGTAGGGTTTCCTGATAGGTCCTTGTAGCTTTTCCCCTGCAGTAAGTCATCTTTAATAGATCTACCTAGGCCAGCTGTTTTATGTACAGGCCCTCACTTGGCCAAGTACAGCAAATAAAGGTTTGCATACACATCTCTAGAGTAGCTTTTTCAGTTCAGATTTAATGTCGGTTTCCATAGTAACAGGTTTGGTAAGGCTGATTCACAGGAGCTAAGAATGAGAGACATTCTATGAGAATTTCTCTAACTTCAGGGAAAAACTAAAAGTCACACTTTTGTCTTTTCAGTAACTTGGTGCTTTAAACTCAGCAGGAGAGAGCCTTACTAAGTCGAGCAAGAAATATTTTCATTAATGAGGTTTCTTTTTTGACTGTTTATATTTCTCGTAAAATTGAAAGCTATTATAGAACAGTGTTAATAGGGAATGTTCCTCAGGGGAATGGAAAACTTTCAGATTCTGGTTATGGTCTTCAGAACCGCCCCTGCCCAGCCCTTTCCTCAATGAAGGGTCTTAGCTGCCACTTGTTCACCTGCTGATTTTGAGGTATTTTATCATTTAGCCAGACATCAAGAGCGTTAAGGAAAACTAAAAAACTTGAACAGTAAGACTGAACTGTAAAAGTGAAGTATTTCTCTAAGCATCCCTAGTCACCATTCCTAGACCAGTTTCTGAAACAATGTCAAACAGACCAAAGTGATAACCCATAACTGAAGACCATTTATTTCACCCTTGGATGAGAACTTCCTTTGTGTCTGTGAAGGAGGACTTTTCTGTAAGGAAACAATGGAAGCACATGAAAGTTACTGTAAAATGCATGTGCTTAGAGCCCATTCCCAGATAATCTGGTTCAATAGAAATGGAAAAGCCCAGGAATTGGTATACCTCAAGAAGCACTACCTGAATTATCGGTTTAGAATTTGAATTTTTTTTATGTATATTCTCCTGGACCATATTTCATGTTCAAGACTTCAGATTTGTACATTGCATGTACACATTTTTTAAAGGAAGCATGTAAGCATTTCCACTAGAAGTACACAGTTGTTCAACACAGCTGTTCAACCAGCACGCAGAAGTACACAGTATGTTCAACATGCAGAATATACCAGCCTTTTAACTTCTTAAGGGTAGGGAGGAGCCATGTCTTACTTGTCTGTGTAAGTAACACCTCTTCGCCCCTAACACAGTAGGCATTCCATCAATGTTTGCAAAACTGACCAGTAATGAGTCAATCTGATTTCTTCAGTTTTCATTTCAAATTGGTCAAGGTAATAAGGTACCTTCTTACATAAAGGAATATCATGATATTTGAAAGTTACTGCTGCCCATCAATAACTCTACCAGAATTAAAGAGGAACTAAGATGACCCAACTAATTTCCCTGGAGCTCTTTTGAAATACTTTAGAAAGTCTTAGGTCAAAAAAAAAAAAAAAAAGAAAGAAAGTCTTAGGTCTCACATGGCATTTGTCTAGAATTAAATTACATTTTGATAATCCTTTCCAGCTCTATAATTCCATTTTCTACTCTTAGATCTCAATACATAAAATTGTTAGCAAGCCTCTGAACAAAGATACTTTTGTTCTAGCAGCAAAGAATTTTATTTCTAGGTCTCCATTTGACCTTCAAGATCATACTCAGAACAAGTTGGGTGTCAAAATGCAGAGAAAAGCACTGAAAAGCTCTTACTGGTCTAACCAAAGGAGAATGTTATCTGCAACTCCTATCTGTTTGCCTACCTAGAAACTTTATGAACTCTCCATAATTATTTTGAAGTAGGGATGGTTGTTGGGTGAATAAACTAATTCACAGACCCTATGGAAAAAGTAGCACTAAATAACCTATCTTCAGAATGATTTGCTTTTTTTTTTTTTCCCCATGGTGGTTGAATGCAGGAAAGACAATTGCTTATTTAGCAACTCTGAGGCTCAGCAGCCTGAAACAGGATAGAAATAGAAATAAACCAGGTGAGAACCAATGAGTCAAAAGGTTTTTGTTTTTTTAACCCAGCCCCAGTTGCAAGTAGAATTGAATAGACAGCAATCATAAAAGAAGGTAGGGTCTTGTGATTGATTTCCCTTTGTTTTTCAGGTCAAAAATGGACCTGTTTAGTTTATAGACTTTTAACAGATCTTTCACAAGGATAAAATAAGAAATCTGAATCAAATCGTTTTCATAGTTCTTTAGGAAGCTTTTTCCACATTACTATGTTCTAGAAGCTTTGGAAGCCCAATTCGTCAAGGTTGAAATAATTCTCACAATGTAAAGGATACTAAAAGTTCAAAGGGAGATAAGAAGAGATGATGGGTTTGGTTAATTTAGTAGCAATAAACTAAACATTTTAAAGTGGTTTTGCAGCATCAAGTCCCTCTGTTCATGATACATTGCCATTCAGAGTTCAGTATCAGGTAATAAGCTGCTCTGGCAAGAGGAACAGTGTATTGAGATCTAGGCAGCCTGGACCATCAGCTTTTATGGGCATATGGGCTGTGTCCATTTCTGCACTTGTATGGTGAGAAGTTTGGATTACTGAATTCCTAAGCTCGTGGTCAACTCTACAGTCCTGTAGTCTGTAGACTGAACCCTGAAGTCTTGGTATTGAGAATATTTAGGGGGAGCCCAGGCAAAACTTAATTGCAATTTAATATCTCCAAACTACTGACTTAGCTATACTGCATGTTAGACCAATTTAGATAAAATTCATCAGATTAAAACTGAGTAGAACTGATGGAGCGGAGCTCCATGATAAAATGTAGCTCAAAACTCCAATAGGTAATTAATAGGTCACTATTAATAGAGACCCAAGGTATTGAGCCAGACAAGATCTTTCCTTTAAAGAACAGTTGAAATCATTAGCAATTTTAATCCTAGAACTATTTTCATTTGTCTCCCAGTAGAATGCATTTTTAGCAAAGAGCCTACAGACGGTTCTATGTCATGATACTTTTATGACTCGTAATACATTGTTTTTTTCCATTACAGGCTCTATTATTAGGATTCTAATGGCTGCAATCTATTCCTTCATGTTGGTAAAGCATAATCTGTTAGCCATTCTCCCAATTCTGTTTCTAGTTTTGACCAGAAGTAGTATACTCAAAAAACACTCACTTGACATTTAATAGCATTTGTTTTATTCTGTCCTTACAGTTGGTTGTATTTTAGTTTAGTCCTTTCAGTTTCACTTGTCTTGAATGTCCTCAGGTCTATTTACTTCAGTCCAAATGATTCCTTCACTTTTCTCGTGTTTAAGGAAGCTGACCATTTTAGAAGTTGCTTTTCTTTTTAAGAAGTCACAAATGGGGCGCCTGGGTGGCTCAGTGGGTTAAGCCGCTGCCTTTGGCTCAAGTCATGATCTCAGGGTCCTGGGACCGAGTCCCGCGTCGGGCTCTCTGCTCAGCGGGGAGCCCGCTTCCTCTCTCTCTCTCTCTGCCCGCCTCTCTGCCTACTTGTGATCTCTGTCAAATAAATTTAAAAATCTTTAAAAAAAAAAAAAAGTCACAAATGAAGGCACGTACTTAAAAAAAAGTTGTGGCAAAACAACCAGTGTGTCATTTCACTACTAAGCATATAGTTCAGTGGTATTACATTCAGAATCTTGTACGACCACATCATTATTTCCAAACTTCCCAACCCAAGCAGAAACCATGTTAAGCAATTCTTCTCCATTCCCTCCTACCGCAGCCCTTGGTAACTGTTAATCTAATTTATCTCTATGAATTGGTCCCTTACACTTCATAGAAGTAGAATTATATTTTTCCGTTTGAGTCTAGCTTACCTAAGTTTTCAAGGTTTATTACACTACATAGAAAACTGCATTCCTTCTCATAGCTCAATAGTCCATTTTAAGTACATTTTGTTTATTGGTTTGTCTGATGGTGGACATGAATTATTTCCATCTTTTGGCTATTGTGAATACTGCTGTACTGAATGTTGGCACAAGGACCTGTTGTAGTCCCATTCTTAATTCTTTTGTTTACCAAGCAGTGGAATTGTAGGTCATATTCTAGACTTACCTTTTTGAGAAACTGAGATATTGGCTTTCACAGTACCTATAACATTTTACATTTCCATCAGCTATGTAGAAGGGCTCCAGTTTCTCCACATCATCAGCAAAAGCTATCTTGCTTTTGATTGTAGACATACTAGTAGTGTGAAGTGATATTTCACTGTGGCTTTGACTTGTATTTTCCTAATGACTGATGTTGTTTCTTATGTTTTTTTGGCTTTGTGTATCTTTGATGAAATTTCTCCAAGTCCTCCATCCACTTTTTAACTGGTATGTTTATCCTCTCATTTAGGAATTTTTTTTACATGTTCTGGATATAAGCCTTTCAGAGAATATTTGCAGACATTTTTCCCCCTCATAGTTTGCCATTTTCTTGATCATCAAAATTAAACTTGTGCAAAGAAGGACATTAAATCCAATTTCATTTTTCTTCTGTCACCTTACTTTTGGTTCCCTATTTCAATCACTTTTCATTCCTTTAATCTAGCTTGCTTTCTTACTCCATCCTCCCTAAGGTTTCTTAATTACTCCAAGTTATACTATTGTTAGATAATAATTCAATGAGTTATCAAGGATTAAAAGCATTTGCAACAAACTGTTTTCCTGTCATTTGAAATATTGAAATTCGGTGTGGCAATGTTAATAGCACTGAATAACTTTTCCATTTTTAGAAATGGCACATTTCAGTAGCCGGTAAATGTCAATATAGTTTATAAAGCACTTTTGGATGCTTCAAGGATGAAGAGTCACCCTAGACTTCTTTGGGTAAGTGCCTGAAGATAATGAAAATGTGGTATAGAGGGTGAAATAGGAACTCAGTCAAATACGGGTAATTTAAAATATGCTACACCTGTGAGTACACTCTCAAAAGAACTAGGTAGGATAATTACACATTTGATGGTGCTAATTCCTTCATTTAAGATGTAGAAGAATCCAAAAGTATTTTAGGGAGGTGTTAGTCTAATTCCTTTAGTTGGAGTCTGCTTTTGATTATATGGTGGATTCTTCCCAATACAGGTTCTTCTGAATAGTTACTTGTTCTTGGCCATGCATTCACCTTCAAAGACCTCGTACAAATGTTAAATCTCAATACCAAGCTGTCAGAGCTTTGCCTTCTATTTCATCTACAGATCGCATTTCCAACCACACAGCAGCCTTCAGTAATTCCATTCAGCTTGACTCTCTGACCCAGCTCTGGCAGCTTTGCACATCCAAGGATGTGGAGCTTTCTGATTATGCAAATGTTATGTGCTTCCTGAAGTCTGACTTCTCTAGGGAAAAGACATCCCCATAGTTTTAGAGACAGAAAGAAAATGTTTGAAAATGGGAACAACTTCCCCTGATCATCTCTTCAATTCATGATTTGTATTATCTAGCTTTCCAACTGCTAAAGGAAACCAGCTCCTGAAGAACTGATCATCTTTTGCAGTAGACTTAGACAATTAATCTAAGACAAAGAAACCTAAGCTTAAACCCAAATCCTTCTTGATGAGCAGCAAGCAACCAGCCCCTTGTTCCAGATGGAGATGTTACCTGTTATCCAAGGCTGCTCACTATTCAAACATTCTCAAAAAGATATTCTTGAGGAGCAGCAACTCCTTGAATTCTGTGGAGAATCATCTCCTTGGTTTTATTTTTTCCCCTTTTAAAATCTTTTTAAAAGATTTTATTTATTTGACAGAGAAAGACACAGCAAGAGAGGGAACACAAGCAGGGGAGTGGGAGAGGGAGAAGCAAGCTTCCCACTAAGCAAGGAGCCCAATGTGGGGATCGATCCCAGGACCCTGGGATCACTACCTGAGCCACCCAGGTGCCCCCCCTTTTAAAATTTTAATTCCAGAGTAGTAGCATACAGTGTTACACTGTCTCCTCAGTTTTACACTATGTTGCACGTGCATGTAGTGGGCTGTCACAGTGCAGATATAAAATGACAAGTGGTAAATGGTGAAACAAGAGATTAAGTGAAAGATGACCAATTATCAGTCTCAGGGAAGAGGACAAGATAATGGGGTTGCCTTCACTTTCTAGGATGAAGTCCAGTTGGTATCAACTTGTAAGTAGATGAGGTAGTTCAGATATCACCTATGCCAGACCCTTTGTCCACTCTACATCTAGCATATAGTAAGCATTTTTTGGAGTAGCTGTTGTCAATGTTATTAGTTCCAGGCAAGGGTTGTTTAGCCTATATATGGAAACTAGTTGGTTAATATATAAAACTATATAAAATATGAAAGAAATATAAAAAAAATAGTTATTCTTCTATTTCTGGACTCCAACCTATACTACTTAGAAAGCTTCTCCCCAGATTGGAAAGGAACCAATGGGACATGTGCCTTCAAGCCTTTGCTCAAATGTTCATTTCCTGGTGAAGCCTACCTAAACTTTCCCTCCCACCCACAGAAATTTTCACATTATGTCCTGTCTACTTCCCACCCATTCTACCCAGCTTATTACCTTCTATTGTTTATTTACGTTTTATTTTCAGCCTACTCCACTGGAATATATGTCCCATGAGGGTGGGGGTTTGTAATCTGGTATACATGATCAATCTCCAGCCGCAAACACTGTGTGACCACCCACAGTCAATGCTCCCTAAATTTGTTAGATTAGAGAACTGAGTCCCAAGAGATAAAGTACTTCAGCAGGCTATAGTAACAAGGTGGAATTGGGACACAGATGCAGGTCTTCTGACTCAGTTACTATTTCCACTGTATGTCACTTACTTTGCTAGCCTTCCCCTGTCCCAGGCCTCTAGGTACATGTACGCAACTCCATCTAGGAGTGGAGATGCCCGCCCCACCCCCAGGAAAGAGAGGGACTGCAAGTGAGGCAGAGCCTGAAGGACGGGTCAGCTCTCCAGGTAAAAAGACCACCCAATCCAACTGTATGCGTGCATCAACCTCCTGGGTTAGTAACAGATGCATCTCTCTGAACTTTATAAAGGTGAGCTTTCAGAAGTCTAATCTCTAAATCAGGACTGCCCATAGTAATAAACATTTTATATAGAATTTAAATCTACAAAGCAATTTCTAAAACTCTCCCAAGTGAATCCTCTTAGGATTCCCAGGATGTGGGCCAAGATAGAGATAACAGAACTTGAAAATAATGAAGTATGTGAGAACAACAACAAAAAGGCCTCAGCAGATGGCTGGGAAGCCCAGAAAAGCTTACTTGGGTCTGAGCATACTCCCATCACTGCTAACTTTGGGGCCTCCCACTCCAGTGTCTACATATCCTGCCATCAGTGATAGATGCTCATCGGTGTCCTATACATAGGACTTATTTACACACATAGCACAAGACTCTGTGTATATATTTCTACATATGCTTTAAGTGATCCCAAGATTTCCCTTGAATTAGTTCCATAAAGCTATCAAGCAGCCACCAGAAATGTGTGCTATTTAAAACTTCAATGTTCAGTAGACCTACCCATTGATGGCTCTGAAGGCCGCCACGGACCCAGGACATTCCCATCACATAGTTCTACTAGACAGTGTTCCTGCTAGATGTAGCCCACATGATACAATACCCTTTATAATCTGCATCTCAATCTGGTAGAGCCATAATGATTTCATAGGGAAGTCTGTTGGCAGCCCTGCCCTGGTGCTAAAAATTGTCCTAATAGCTTTTTGACACTGGGTTCAATTGAGCAATTGCTTTATCTTTTCCTGTTTTATGAGGTTATTAGTTTTCTTTTCCATCACATCATACTCACGGACCTAGAGTCCTCAACAGCTGAACCTCTTCCCTCCCCACCTCCAATAGTTTTTGTCAGCTACCTGACAGTTCATGGCCAGGTGAGGCTTGGGACAACCTACTTTGCTATCTTCTCCTTCTTTGGCAGATCTTAAAATTCTCGACGTCCAAATTAAACTTACAGATTAGCTAAGAAGGCCAGAAGATGGGGAAGCGTAGCAAAATATATTCTAGTAAAAATGGGCCAGACTCGGAGGTAGGAGAACTCAAATTTGGCACTCATTGTTAACCCGCAGATCCGTCCCCTAACTCCTTTCAAAGTCTCCTTCGTTGTCATTTGTAGAAGTATTCACATCTACTGGAGGCCTGGGGAAATATTTCAATAGCATGAAGTAGAACTACACTGATTTTAGATCTTGAGAAATTAAACCCAGATTCTCCCAACCCAGAAACTCTCTCCACAAAAGGTACCAGAAGTTATAATGAAGCAGCATTAGTCAGAACATGCTCTGCATCACAGGCAACCTAAGAGCGCTGGAAGCAGGAGATCTCACCTTTTTATGTGACCAGGCAAATACAGCCTATTACCTCTGTGGTCTCAAGTCACTAGTTCAAGTTTAGAGGGCTTACCAGCAACATTCGTCACATGAAGTACATCCTAGACTTACCTAAGAGTTGGGGTGACCATCTGTGTTAGCTAACTGGCTGTATGCAAATATAAATTTTTCATCTTTATGACAGGAGGTAGTTTTCGAACTCAGAGGGAGGTATAAGCCAAAGTCAGGGCCCCACCTTCCCACAGAACTTGGTGGATATGGTAGCTCTTAATCACATTTCAGAAGGATGGCTCCCTGGTCCTTGAGAACAATACCCCTAAATTCTAAGCCCTACAAGACTTGTAAGAAGACTTAAAACTCAACAGGGCAGAGGAAGAATTTAACAGTTACAACCTTATAAAAGCAAGCACCCTAAGAAAAAGGAAGGGTAGGTCTCTCCCCTTTTCCTTATGAGAATTAAACCTTTTGATTGTCATTTGTATTTGTCCTGCTTATAGGAATTGCCAATAGGTTATTTCAAATTTGCATCATCACTTATAATGGAATTTTATCTAATTATTGGGAAAGTAAATCTGGATTAAAGAATCTAAAGGACATTTTTTTTCTCTCACGTGCATATAATAAACTAGACCAAAGTAAACTGACCAAAGAGAAAGGTCAGTGAATGCGGGTCCTTGGAATCTTCTTCATTTGAAGAGCTGTGTAATTAGTGATTTACACAGAAAGGACCATGCACCTGAAAGCAGTCCAGATAACTGTAATCTTTCTACCAATAGCTTATGTGATATTACTTGCAGGAATGTCATTTTGTCAATAAGTATATAAGAAATATTTGTACTGTAGTGATACTCAAAGTTTTATTCTATCGACCAAAGAACTTACTTCTTCTTGGATGGGTTGCATTACAGGCCTTACAGTAGGCCTTTGCATCATTCCTTGTTACTGAAAATCTATGTTACCATAATACACTCTCACCAGTTTTGTTGTAGTTTAGGCAAACTAAAACTACACCATACTACTTCGTAATAGTTGATTCTTCATAAAATTCAGTCTGTCAAGAGTCATAGCATCATTCACTTCAAGAACAGTCGCCTGTGATCCACATAGTCTAGGTTTCATGCTCATAAGAGGTCCTAATGACCATCAAGTGGTCAGAACAGTACCAAGATTTTTATATACTCATTAAGTATATGTACCTGTTAACCCCGCTAATTTGTAGTTATACAGGTGAATGTTTAAACAACCAGAGGCTTGATGCATTATTTTAGGTATTCAGAATTCAGAGGTAGGCACTAAGATCTTTTGGTAACTTTTCAATGGCTTTCCACTGTCCTTAGGAGTTTGAAATTAGTTCATTAGACTTAGATGCGAAGCCAGTCCTCTGCCCCCAGACACCTGCCATTTCTCTACCCTCTCTTTGCCCCACATGTTCCTTATCTCTCTTCAAGTCAGCCTAGACTTTCCCAACTTACCAGGCTTACCCTTGCATCAGGGTTGAAGTATTTCCTACCCCACCTACCATCCACTTCACGTTCTACCCTTCCTTCAGATCCTGAGTGATTTTACTAGAACCATTCCAGTTGAAGACATAGAGTTAGTGGACCCAACCTAAGTTATCTTAGGAGTTTAACAGAAGTCACTAACAACCTTATTTCCTATCAATGGTCATCCAATTTCTTACTGTTCTTCCTATTTCAGGGGTTTGCTCATTAGGAGGCCTCTATGTCATTGAAAGCCCTATTTGATCTATCCCAAAGTGAATTCTACAATACTTATTTTCCAGCTAATTTTTCTTATTCTGTTTATATTTTATTAGATTTCATAGTAAAATAGAGTTTATCTTCCTCAATACATATATTTGGGTAGAACAAGCTTACAGTGCTTATATCTATACTGACTATAGTACTTACCAGAGTAGGCTCTTAATGATTTAATATGCAAAATCCCTATCCTCCACCCCTCCCCCAGAGAGCTACTTGCTGTGAGTCTATTTCTTCCAATGTGTGATATGTTTAAACTGCTTGGTTCAAAACTATAGATGTATTGCCTATATGCCATGTAATAACTGTTGGGTTTAAGTCTACTTTCAAAAGATCCAGTAATTTCTTTCATTGTAATTGAGTCAAATCTGGGAAGTAACTTACTTGTCGTCATCTGGTTCTCTCTGTTGCATGCTTGGGTAGAGGTCATTTAAGGCCACAGCTAATTTCTTATGTAAGAAACAAGGATCCCAGACCACTGACCCAGAAACTAAAGGACAGGCAATAGCAAGACAACCTATTTTTGTCACAAAGGAAGTTGTCCCCATGTATCCAGTGTTTATTATCTTGGGCTCTTTGGCAATATGTAAAGGGCATCAAGACTGAAATTGATTTTAGCTGGGGAATTAGTGACTAGGGACGTTATCAATAGCAATTTAGCCGGAGGAGTCTCCTCTTCAGAGGAGTGGGGGGGAGCAGAGCAGGCAAAAAATCCAGCTCTTTCACCTCTTACAAGTGTTTCCCCCCTTTTCAAAGGCTAATATCCAGGTAATCTATTCTACCTGCCTCATTGTCCCCAGGACTTGTATTTGGGTTAAAGTTTTAGTCAGTAAGAGCTAATGCATTCGAAGTTATTACCTCTTCCAGAAATGTGTGCTTATTAGGCAGAGTGCTAGAAGAAAAAGATTGGGGTGGGGGAGAAAGGTGCTTGGTGGATACAACAAATGAATCAGATGGAAAAATTTTAGGATGGTGGGAGAGCTTATTGGAGAACAGGCATTTCCAAGGTCTTCCAAACCGAATCCTAGAAGTTGTTCACTCCTCTGCAGCCAGATGATGGGGGAGTGGAGAGTGGAGAGGAACCCTGTTGCTACGGTTGCTGCTGGGACCTGGGTCTGGAGGTAATGGAAGTTTAATAAGGGTCTGGGAGATGGGGGAAGGAACATTTTTTACAATCTCAAAGTATGTCAATGAGAAAAATGGTGCTTAGGAGAAAAAAAATTCCATCCTTCTGTACATCAGCCCAAGCTTCCAAGTTCCAGAAATGCAAACACGCAATAGGATTTGATCTTATTTATTCTCAATTTCACTTCTAAGCTTTTTTCCTCCATTTCCCTCTGAACCTGGTTGCTTTTTCATTATTTCAGTTGTTTCCTATAAGCTGTTAGGAAATAACTAGGACCTTTGAAAAGGATAAATTTGTCTATTTTCTCCCCACTCAGTGAGCTTCCCATTCCTGTTCACAACGAAAACATCGGGCAAGTCTAATTTTAAATAATCAACTTTTCTAATATGGTAATTAAAAGATATGGATCTGAATTTGCAATAATTTGTAGAAATTCTTCCTGCAAGCCATTCATTTTTTGTCAAGCTCCCTTTGCTTTTCATTACTTCCTTCCTCACCTCCTCCCTGTGGTCAGCCTACCTGACTGAGCAGCCCTATTTCACTCCAGGCTCATGCTCTGCAAATTGTAAAACCATTAGCAAATGTTGATAGTAACCCAAACTTCATTATTTCCCTAATGGAATCTGTCAGTCAGCCACGATGGTTGTTAATGACCACTTCGTTGATAAATAGAGGGTAACTTCAACAATATTCATTTTAAACAAATAAAATCTGTTCTGATTAAGAACTCATTCTGCCCAGTGGGAATCCAATTAAGCCAGCTTCTGGAGGAAGGTTCACTCAGGATCTCTCCACTTACTCATAGAAACTTAGCTGGAATTCAATAAAGCTCTCCTCCTTGGAAGCAGAGAAGTTTTGTCCTCCTTCCAAAAGTAAGGGTGATTGCTTTGCAATCCTCACTTGGCCACAAACCTCCCCATTTCAGACCCTAACACAAACCCCTATACACAGACCTATCCACTTACCATATCTGACAGTTTTTTCTTTAGTCTGTTTATAATACCATTAAGGATCTCAAATTATGGAGGTTTCCATGTATTATATAGCAACATAAAGCAGATTCTGGCTTCAGATCAGAAGTGTAGCCAGGGGTGACAGTCAAAATATTTCACCAACCCATATAACAGGCACCAAGGACCTTGTAGGGAAAATGACAAATATGTAAATAAAAGACATGATTTGAAGCTGATGGACGTGCTCGGAGTACACAGTACATAGTTCCCGTTATTATGATACTATTTAGAGAAGGTATTCAAGGAAGGTATTCAAGAAGGTATTTCAGAACATTTCAGCTCAAACTTTAAAAATAGATCAGCTGTATACATCTTGAGGCATTGGACAAATTATCAAAAAGCTTTTGTTGCAGATAATCTGATTTGGGCAGAGTGCTAGAAGAGAGTCATAGCCCACCAATTCTAAGTCCCTGTATTTCTCTTCTTCCCTCCACGTGTTGAATACTGGGTCTCTTTAGAAGACAGAAAGTAATTTTACAGAGTGAATTTTCCTGTGCCTTAATACTGATAGAAAAAGGTCAAGGGACATTGCAACAAGTTCTTCACTACCGACCGAAGTTAAAAATTGCTATTTCTAATCCTTTAGTAACTCGTGACTTTACTAAGATGGAAAACTGAAGTTTATGGCTTTCTCTTTTCTATAAACTTCTCTGAAGTTTATACTGCTTTCTCAAAGCCAACCCTCGCCATCACCCACCTGCTGCTGTCCTTATCAAGTGGCCCACCATCAGCCGAGGCAGAACCCTGAACGTCACTCTTGCCATCTTGCCTCCCAGAGTCTGCGGCTACATCTGTCATTTTTACTGTCTCAGTATTACCTGTATTCATTCCTCTTTCATCCCCTCTGCCTCAATTTGGGACCTCATCTTTGGACAGGAATAGTACTGTGTTTTCTTAAATAGTCTAACTTATTCCCATTTCCAGTACTCTTGCCAGTCCCTTGGTTAATTTCTAAAGCACAAATATGATCAGGTGTCCCTCCCCTGCCTACAACCTTATTAGCTCCTTCCTAGTCCCTTAGGCATAGAACAGGATGTACAAGACCCAGTTATTCTCTGCCTGCCTCCTCCAGCTCTACACTTCTGTATCACCTACAGTTCCTCATTGCCTTCTGGTCTCTTTCACCAATGTTCTCCTTTCTGGAGGACGTTCCCATTCTTTAACACCTGACCACTGCTACTCATCTTTCAAAACTCAGTGCAGCACTCCCTCCTTCCTGGAGTCCTCCCCCAACAGCTATCTGAGGGACTCATCCTGGAAGAACCCCTAGCACTGTCCTTCTCCAGATCTCACAAATCTCTTTACCAAGGAGCTCTACTTGGATATACCCTGTCCCACAAATCAATGTGTCCCAAGCTAACTCACTTCCTTTCCCCCCAAAACTGCACCTTCTCCCCAAGTTCTTGAGTTCCGTGAAGGGTACGACTCTATGAAGCGAAGAAACCTTAAGTCTTCCTTTTCTCCCTCATACCCACACCCACTCACAAAGTTCTACCAGTTCTGTTTTTTAGTACCTCATATGTCCCCCACTTCTTGGTGCACCCACTGTGACTGCTGTCACTTCTCTCCTTGTTCACTGCATCAACTCCTTTACTGGTCTTTACTCCTTTACTAATTGGGATTCCCCAATAAATCCATTGTCCGCATTGCCAGGCAACTCATCTGATCCTTTTCATTCTCTGCCGAGGATCATTTAATGGCTGCCAGTTGCTCTCAGGATAAAATTAAAACTTCTCAAATGGCTCACAAGCTCCTTCGAAGTGTGGCTCTTGCATACCTCTCTCGGCTCCTCTTGAGGATCCTAATTTCCTAGTGCATTACTTTCAGTTCCTATTATGTGTTCTGCTTTTTTGCCTCTAGGGAATCTGTTCAATTTGAATAAACCCTTATTTTTGAGGTCTTAGCTTAGGATTCTTTTCTATCAAAAGCTTTCTTGATCAGTCCCCAAATTTAACTCAACTGTCCTCCATAGTGTTCCTCATAGCACCTTGAAATGGCCAGAATCCCTAGAACTTATTAACACAAATTATTAATGCCTCCTACTGAACTGTAAACTTCATGGTGCCAGAAACTGGCTGTTTGGGCCAAGTATCCACCCTGCTTAGCATCATGCCCGACACTTAGAATTTTGCAGGATGAGTAAGTAATTAGGTAATGAAATCTCTTTAACCTAAGTTACAAGTATTTTGATAAGAAACTGATCCCAGGATCAAGTACTTTGAGTATGAACATTAACAATCACCCTATTAGATTATTCTAGGTGTCCATTCATCCTTGTAGTTTGTTCCTAAGAATTGAAGCCCACTGGGAAATTTACAAACTTAAGGTCTGAGACCTGAATCATCCCATAAAGGTTATCCTTAACCAAGCTTCACATCCATTTAAAGGACTCCTATTAAAAACTCTGCTGCATTTTTTCTCTGAATACTGGGGCACCTGGGTGGCTCAGTGGGTTAAAGCCTCTGCTTTCAGCTCAGGTCATGATCCCAGGGTCCTGGGATCGAGCCCCACATCGGGCTCTCTGCTCCGCGGAGAGCCTGCCTCCTCCTCTCTCCCTCTGCCTGCCTCTCTTGCCTACTTGTAATCTCTGTCAAATAAATAAATAAAAATCTAAAAAAAAAAAAAAACTCTGCTGCATTTTTTAAAAACTCCTAAGTTTCATAAGCTTGGATCACAGTGAATATAACCTCACCTTACGTTTTTATCTCTACTTTGCTGGGAAAAATAGAGGTTAAGTAATTCAGCATATTGAGGCTTCACTGTCAAGTTAGGAAGTTCGACCTAGTTGTGTGCTTGTATTTCAAGTCTCTTCTAAATCATGTTGTTGATTATGAAGCCACAGGAGATTGTGGTTTTCATGTTAGTGAAAAATTGAGAGAGAAAAACTCTTCATACTGGGGACTCTTGCAAAACAGGTAACAGTGTTGGCGGGGACAGATATGCCAGCGTCTTGTTTGTAACGCAATGTCAGAACATCGTCATGTTTCCCAGAGAAACCCATAGCTGGAAATGAAGCAGCAAAAACTACTGCTTGATTCCATGCCTTTGTCCTCAATGCAAGAGTCTCTAATCTCCTCTTCGAGGTCAAGAAATGTACTAGCCAGGAAGAAGGTTTAGGAACGGGATGACATACTAAGAGAAGCTGGAAGTACAGCTAAGAGGAAAGACCCTTTGCCCCAATGCCCAGGGCTGTTGATTTTTTTTTTAAGATTTATTTGACAGAGAGAGAGAGAAAGATCACAAGTAGGCAGAGAGGCAGGCAGGTGGGGGGTGGGAGAAGCAGGCTCCCCGCTGAGCAGAGAATTCGATGTGGGGCTCGATCCCAGGACCCTGATATCATGACCTGAGCCAAAGGCTGAGGCTTAACCCACTGAGCCACCCAGGCACCCCAGGGCTCTTGATTTTTAGTAATTCTTAGATATTCTACCCACATCATAGCTTAAGTATGATTTAATGTGATATATTAATTTGTAATTATCAGAACTGATCTGGCTGAAAAATATTCTATTTTAGATATTCAAGTTAAGTGTTTGAGGTTACCTGTATTTTGGATTCCTTTTTCCAGGTCTTAAGATTTTAGTAGGGTCTTCACAACACCAAAATGTCCCCATCTACTCACCTACCTCAGACCTTTTTAGAGAGGTAGGGCTTTGGAGTCCTGTTCCTTCTCCCTCATCCCATTAGGTTTTACCTGGCTACATGGAATACATAGGAGCATCCCAAAAGCCTAAGGGAAAGCCAGAGAACTAAGTAGCCAAGATGCCACCCCCCCGAGAGCACCTCCCTATGCCCGACAAGGGGATAAATGAAAAAAAAAAAATCTAGAGACAGCCCCCACCCACCCTGAGATTTATAGGCTGCACAAAAGGCTATCCCCATCCCCAGAAAAGTCTTAAGTTGGATCATGTGAAACTGCCCTTTCTGAAGGTCAAAATGGTTAAATATCGGCCTTCTCACTTTTCAACCTAGTAATTCAATGCTTGTCTTTGAATTCAAAGACTCCATAGCATCCTCATGAGAGAGTGAGGGAAATGGGGTATTAGTTTCCTAGGGTTGCCATAACAAAATACCCCAAACTAGGTGACTCAACCAACAGAAATTATTATCTAGTCTCCCATTCTGGAAACTAGAAATCCAAAATAGAGGTGTTGGCAGGGTTAATTCCTTTCTAGGGCTGTGAGAATCTATTGCATGTGTCTCTCCCAGATCTTGGTTTGCTGACAGCCTTCTGCGTTCCTTGAATTAATGGATGCATCATCCAATTTCTGCCTTTATCATCCCTGTGTCATCCCTGTGTGCTTGTCTCAGCCCTCATTTCCACCTCTTTTGTAAGGTCACCAGACATACTGGATTAAGGCTCACCCTAATGACCTTACTTTTCACTTGTGCGTCTACAGAGACCCTATTTCCAAATGAGGTCCCATTCACAAGTACACATTCAGGGGGATT
>PISX010017796.1:0-42395 GCA_004024625.1 Mellivora capensis | reverse complement strand
CCTTCAACTGACAACTTGATAAAGAAGATATGGTTCATATATATAATGGAGTATTATGCCTCCATCAGAAAGGATGAATACCCAACTTTTGTATCAACATGGATGGTGCTGGAAGAGATTATGCTGAGTGAAATAAGTCAAGCAGAGAGAGTCAATTATCATATGGTTTCACTCACTTGTGGAGCATAAGGAATAACACAGAAGACATGGGGAGATGGAGAGGAGAAGTGAGTGGGGGGAAATCGGAGGGGGAGACAAACCATGAGAGGCTGTGGACTCTGAGAAACAAACTGAGGGTTTTGGAGGGGAGGGGGTGGGGGGTGTTGGGTGAGCCTGGTGGTGGGTATTAAGGAGAGCACGTATTACATGGAGCATAAACAATGAATTTTGGAACACTGAAAATAAAATAAAATAGTATTTTTTTAAAAGTTCCATGCTCATGGATTGGAAGAACAAATATTGTGAAAATGTCTATGCTATCTAGAGCAATCTATACTCAATTTATACATTTAATGCAATCCCTATCAAAATACCATCAACTTTTTTCAAAGAAATGGAAAAAATAATCCTAAAATGTATATGGAATCGAAATGGCAAGTAAGCTTCCTATTTAATGAAAAAAAGGCCAGTATATTCCATGGTTTAACCATACCTGTGGGTGAGAGAAAGTCCTATCTCTAAGTATGCCTCTTCTCCTTTTTTTAAAATGGAAAATGTCAAACATGTACTAAAATAGAAGACTAGCATAATGAACCTATCGCCTATCACCTAGTCTCAACAATTATCAACTTTTGGCCAATCATGTTACATCAATAACTCACTCACAGCACTCTACCAACACTGGATTCCTTAAGGCAAATCCCAGACATCATACGATCTCATCTTTAAACACTTCAGTCTATCTTTATTTTTTTAAGATTTATTTATTTAGTCAATCAGAGAAAGACAATTATCATATGGTTTCACTCATATGTGGAACATAAGAAACATTGCAGAGGATCATAGAAGAAAGGGAAAACTGAATGGGAAGTCATCAGAGACAGAGAAAAACTATGAGAAACTCTTAACTCTAGGAAACAAACTGAGGGCTGCTGGAGGGGAGATGGGTGGGAGGATGCGGTAATTGGGTGATGGGTATTAAGAACGGCACATGAGATGAGCACTGCAACTGATGAATTACTGAACACCACATCTGAAACTAATGATGTACCTTATGTCAGCTAATTGAATTTAATTTTTTTAAAAAAATTACTTATTTATTTGAGAGAGTGTGAGCACATGCATGTGGGAGCAGGAGGCAGGGCAGAGGGAGAGGGAGAGAGAAAAAACTTCAGGTAGATTCCCCACTGAGCAAGGAGCCCAACACAGGGCTCGATCCCAGGACCCTGAGATCATGACCTGAGCCGAAACCAAGAGTCAGATGCTCAACTAACTAAGTCACCCAGCGCCCTTCAGTCCATTTTTAAAAGACAAGGACTATTTTTTTAGCACAGTCATTAACACATATGAAAATTAAGAAATTCTTTAATATCATCAAACATCCGGTCAATAATCAAACTTATTATTCATTCAAATTGAGGACCTTATATTGCAATTGATATGTCTTGTATCTCAATCTGTAGTACTTTGTCTTGTTTTCTCTCTCTCTTGCAGTTTGTTATTGAACAAACCAGAGGCTTTTTCCTGAATCATTTCTCACACTCTGAATTTTGACACCCATGGTGTCATTTAATATGTCCCTCTTCACCTATTTCCTCCTGCAAACTACTAATTAGGTCTAGAGGCTTGATTAAATTCAAGTTTGATTTTTTTTTTTTTTACAAAAATACTCCATGAGTCGTTCAATACAGGCATCAAGAAGCACATGACATCATTATACCTAGCTGTTTCTTTTCGTGATATTAGCAGCTGTTGCAGGTTGTTGTTGGAATTATTGTCAGTGGTTGCAAAATGGAGATGATTCTCATTCTACTCTTTCTTCATTTAGCTTGAATACTTCTTTAAAGAGAATGATTTCTTCATCAACAATTTGATTACCCTGAGGTACCTTGAAAAAAAAGTAAAATGCTTAATTCTTTCCCTTTATCAATTTTCAAAAAATTGAGTTCATTTGCTAACATCCTTAAAAATGTTTTTCTGATTTTACTTTTTTTAAAAGATTTATTTATTTATTTGACAGACAGAGATCACAGGTAAGCAAAAGGGCAGGCAGAGAGGGGGGGAAGCAGGCTCCCCGCTGAGCAGAGAGCCTGATGTGGGGCTCGATTCCAGGACCCCAGGATCATGACCTGAGACAAAGACAGAGGCTTTAACCCACTGAGCCACCCAGGCACCCCTGATTTTACTTTTACTGTCTTTATGAACTCATAAATTAGTATTTTGTATATTTCAATCTATTGCAGTTATCAGTCCACTATTTATTAATGCTCAAATTATCCCCCATTTTTTTTTTAATTTGAGTATAGTTGACACACAATGCTGTATTAGTTTCAGGTGTACAACTTAGTGATTTGACAAGTTTATACATTATGCTGTTTTCACAAGTTTATAGCCACCATCTGTCCCATTACATTGCCACTACCATATCATTGACTATTTTCGCTATGCTCTGCTTTTTATTCCAGTTACCTATTCATTCTATAACTAGAGGTCTGTATCTCCCTCTCCCCACCACATATTCTGCTCAACCATCTACCTGCCTCCCCTTTGGCAACCATCAGTTTGTTCTCTGTATTAATAGTTTTGATTGTGCTTTTTGTTTGTTTATTCATTTTTTTACAATTTTATTTATAAGTGGAATCATATTGGTATTTGTCTTTCTCAGTCTGGCTTATTTTACTTCACATTATACCCTCTAGGTCCATCCATGATGTTTCAAATGGCATAATCTCATCCTTTTATGGCTGTATAATATTCCCTTGTGTATATATACCACATTTCCTTTATCCATTCATCTATTCATTGTTTCCATGTCTTGGCTACTGTAAACAATGTTGCAGTAAACATAGGGATGTGTATCTTTTCAAGTTGGTGTTTTTGTTTTCTGCAGGTAAATACCCAATAGTGGAATTATTGAATCATAGAGTATTTCTATTTTTAATTTTTTGAGGAACTCCATACTGTTTTCTACAGTGGCTGCACCAATCTATATTCCCAGTGCACAAAGGTTCTTTTTCATCCATATCCTCACCAACACTTCTTTCTTGTCTTCTTGATTTTAGCCATTTGAAATGGCTAAATTAGCATGAGGTGACATCTGTCCCATTTTTAACTAATAAGAATCCCTTCAAGTTAGCTCCTGAGTTCTTTTGTCATGATCCCACAGTCTTTAACAAATTCTTCATTTTATATTATAATAAGGTGTTCTGGGCTCACCTTATATATTTTGTATGGCAAAGCTCAAGTCAGAAAATTCTCTAAGGAATGTTTTTGATGTTAGGGAATATGCATGAGAGATGTTTTAAAATCTCTTGGAATAGACCTTATGTGGTTATATGTCACCAACTGGATAGTTGCATTTATTTGTTTCCTTTCTCTTTTTATTGAAGTCACATCTGATATCCTCTTAGTTTCTGGTGTATATCATGGTGATTCAATATTTTTATACATTACTAGATGATCCCCATGATAAGTCTAGTTATCATCTGTCATCATATAAAGTTATTATAATATTATTAGCTATATTTTCCTATGCCATACATTATACCCATGATTTGTTTATAACAGGAAGTTTTTATTTCTTAATCTCCTTCACCTATTTTTGCCCATCCCCTAACGGTTCTTCCCTTTGGTAACTAACAGTTTATTTCCTGGTTCTATGAGTCTGTTTATGTTTTGTTTGTTTGTTTTGTTTTGTTTTTTAGATTCTACATGTAAGTAAAAGTAAATGGTATTTCTCTCTCTAAGACTGACTTATTTTACTTACCATAATACCCTCTAGGTCCATCCATGTTGTTGCAAATGACAAGATTTTATTTTCTATGGCTGAGAAATACATACATACACACACACACACACACATACATACACATACACACACATACATGCATATACACCACATCTTTATCCATTCATCTGTTGATGGACTTTGGGTTGCTTCTATATCTTGTCTATTGCAAATAATCCTTCAATGAACACAGGGGGTACATATGACTCTTCAAATTCATTATTTCCATTTTCTTCAAATTAAATACCCAGAAGTAGAACTGTTGGATCATATGGTTCTATTTTTAACTTTCTGAGGATCTTCCATACTGTTTTCCACAGTGGCTGCACCAGTTTTCATTCCAAGAAATAGACGGTTCCCTTTTCCCTACATCTTTGCTAACAATTGTTATTTTTTAAAAATTTCTCTTTGATCATAGCCAGTCTGACAAGTGTGATATGATACCTTTATTGTGGTTCATAATTTGGGAAATCATTGGGAAATGATTTGCATTTCCCTGATGATTAGTGATGTTGAGTATCTTTTCATGTGTCTGTTGGCCATGTTTTCACTTTATATTTGGTATTTTACAGGGGATATATATATACATATATGTGTGTGTGTGTATGTGTGTGTGTATACATATTCCCTTTCTTTGCTCACTTTTCTCTACTTTTTCCACTTAACAATATATTAACAATATATCCCAGAAATCACTTTGTGAAAGTATATAGACGTCCTCATTTCTGTTTGTTTTTATACTTACATAGTGCTCCTCATTTATTTTTA
The DNA here is from genome assembly GCA_004024625.1 of Mellivora capensis. Lineage (NCBI taxonomy): Eukaryota > Metazoa > Chordata > Mammalia > Carnivora > Mustelidae > Mellivora > Mellivora capensis. The sequence goes on along the minus strand of PISX010017796.1, from coordinate 37,681 downwards.
TAGCTACATATCACTCCAGCAGGTGGCTGCACCATAATTTACTCAACCAGTCCTCTAGTGAGGACACATGTGCTGTTTCCAGCCTTTTGCCATTCCAAATTCTATTTTAATAAACTGTCTTGTACAGAACTTGGAGGCATAAATGTGGAAATATATTATGTCTTGGGATACGTTTCTAGAAACAGAATTGCTTGACCAAAGGATAAATGCTTATGTAACTTGGCTAGATATTGTCAAAGTCCTGATAGTTTGCATTTCCACTAGTAATGCCCAACAGTACTTATTTCTCCACAAACTGAGAGTATTTAATATAAAATTTTGGAATTTTTTCTAACGTGATAGCTGGTAAGTTGTATTTCAGTACGGTTTTAATTTATATTTCTCTAATTAGAAACAAGACAGAGTATCTTTTTCCATTTCTAAAAACTATTTGAATTTCTTTTGCTATGAGTCATCAATCTCTCCTATTCATTTTTCTGTAGGATTGTTGCTTTTTTTTGTTTTTAGAAACCTTTTAAATAATAGGATATTAATCCTTTATCTGTGAGAGAAATTGCAAATATTTTACCAGCTTGCCATTTTACTATATTCATGAATATTATTTGGGAGGAGGGCATAAAAGAAATTTTTTCTTGTATATTTATCAACTCTTAGTGCCTATGGACTTTGAATTAGAGGAAATAATTCTCATAAAGGAATCCATCTGTGTTTTAATCTAGTAATAGTATTTCATTTTTTATAATAGATTTCTAAAACACTTAGAGTTTATCCTGTTAAATAGTTTTCCACATGGTTATGTTATTATCCCATCACTATTCATTTAAAGAAAGTATAATATGAATCTAATCAAGAGGAAACATCACAGAAACCCAAATTAAGAAATATTCTCTTAAAGTACTGGTCTATATTCTTCAAAATATAGCAATGGCACAAAGCAAAGAAAGGCAACTAAACAGATATGACCATTAAAAGCAATATGTGACTCTAATTAGCATATTTTTCTAGGGAAAAATAACTATCAAGGACATTATGGAATAACTGACAGAACTAGAATCTGGGGATTGTATATTAGAGTGCTTTATCAATATTAAATTTTCTAAATTTGATTTTTTTAATTTAAATTCAATTAAGTAATATATAGTGTATTATTAGCTTCAGAGGTAGACTTTAGTGATTCATCAGTTGCGTAACACCCAGTGCTCATTGCATCATCATTACATCATCATACCCCATCCCCCCACCCACCTCCCCTCCCGCAACCCTCACTTTGATACCTGTACTACGGATACTTATCAGAATACTCTTGTTCTGGTGCTCCTGGGTAGCTCAGTGGGTTAAAGCCCCCGCCTTCAGCTTGGGTCATGATCTCAGGGTCCTGGGACTGAGCCCCACATCAGGCTCTCTGCTCAGCAGCAAGCCTGCTTCCTCCCCTCTCTCTGACTGCTTCTCTGCCTATTTGTGATCTCTGTCTGTCAAATAAATAAATAAATAAATAAATAAATAAAATTTTGAAAAATAAAAATAAAAATTAAAAAAAAATACTCTTGTTAGGAAATATGCACTAAAATATTGTCAGGTAAAGGAATATGATTGTGTAACACTTCTCAGGTATATATATATGTATATATATATATACACACACACAATATTTATATATAAATGTGTGTGTGTGTGTAGAGGGAACAGGGAAGAATGGAAATGATAAAGTAAATATCTTAGGAAATATTAGGAAAGGTTATATGGGAGTTCTTTATACAATTCAAATTAACCAAATAAATTTCTATCTTTTCCCCCACTGAATTTTAATGCTGCCTGTATAATAACCTCCATATCCATGTGCAACTTGGTTTATATACTTCTATTGTCTGTGGACCAACACTAAACTATTTCAATTATGGAAGCTTTATAATGTGTTTCAGTATGCTGATAGAATTCATTCTTCGCATTGGTCTTTTAAGAGGTTTCCTGAATATTCTTGCATCTTTGCTCTTCTTTCTAGAACATTATATTTTTATTGGAATTGCCTTACATGTATAGATTAACTTAGAGAGAACTGACATCATTATGATGTTGAGTTTTTCTACCCAAGAACTTGGTATGCATTTTCATGTGATCAAGTCCACTTTTGTATTTCTCAGGATGTTTTACAGTTTTCCTTATACATGTTTTGGCACTTGCTGTTGGCTTATTTTGCTATTATAAATGTGTTACTCTCTTCTATTATATCTTTTAACAAGTTTCAACATCCCTTCTGAGTTTCCCAAATGAAAAAATTATCAGTCATTTTGTAATTATTCTAAGGCACATATTTTCTAACATGTTTTTAGTATCTTATTATTTCCAATCATGTTGAAAATTCTCAAAACAAAAACTGTAATTCACTTTAATTAAACATTGCAAACATACACTTTAGTTAGTGCATAAGGAGTTAAGAATCCCTCAGTCTCAAGGGTTAAACTGGTTAAAAGCAATACATGGCAAATGACATCAGATATCTGCAGAAGGCCTATAGTTTCCACATCAAAAACAGAAGGCAGAAAGCTGGAAAAAATAATTCAGTCTTGATGAAGTGTAAACAAAATCTTTAGTTTTATCAGTGGCCTTAACATACCTGAAGAAAGCATAGGTGAACTAACTCTTTAACTAAAGAGTATGAATTTGTCAATATTTACTCAATCTTGTCAAGGAAGGAAAGAACTGAATTATATAAAAAAGAATAAGTCTGAGAGCTCCAGAGGAACCCTCCATTGAGAAGCAGTTACCCCATGGCTTAAGAAAAAAAAAAAAAAAAAAGTCGTGCCTGATCCTGATTCTCATGGCTCTTGCTCTGTTCCTACCAAGAAACCTTCAAGAGTAAAAGTACTTGCCAACTTTCAAGTATCCAACCTCCACCAAGGACACTTCTGACAATAGACAAACAAGTCAGCCTTGTGGTGTACATACCAGTGTCTAGTGAGCCTGTGGGAAATGCAGTCACCTGGCCTGGATAATTGGGCACAACCTAGCACGCCAGCCTGTAAGTCTTGCAAGGAGGCCTCTTGAGGGGCTAACATATACCTCTCAAACTGAACATGAGCCATACTGGATGTTTGAGAGGTTAAAAGCCATAACATCAAATTAATGTGGTATCATGTCACAGAGATGTTGGAAAACCCTAGATTGTTTTAGCTCTGACATGAGGAGATGGTCTTTCTGGACCTATTAGTGGGTTCCTGAGAGAGAAGCCTGGTGGACAAGCTGACTCTGAAGATTCCTTAGATGTGAAAGATTCTCTGTCAGATGGATCCAAAGGAACTCAAAGAAACCCCTACAACAGGGCATGCAAGTCCATGTCAGAAACAATCCAAGTACTGTAGGGTTAAGAAAGAGCCCTGATGGTGAGAGCAGATTTTCTAGTCATTCTAACGAACAGCATTTAAGACTTCATAACACTTAAAAGCTCAGCACTAGGTGGCAGCTATTCTTCTCTCACAGAGGTTTAATAGGATCAATGGGAGCTCCATTTCAAAGTCACAGTAATATAAAATTGTTCTCCAGAGCAGCCCTACCAAGACCCCTGGGTTTTTGTTTTGTTTTGTTTTTTCTATTCAAGAGAGGAAACCTGACAGCATTAGGGAGTTTGACTGCCTGCCTAGAGTATAATGTTTTACAGAACCAAATAGGTTTGTCACTCCCGAAATTCTCTCAGACTAAAATTAATTTGAAAACAAAGTTGAAATCCTCTTCCAAATTACTCTTTATTATAAAATTTTCATTGAAAATTTTGCCTCTACTTTTTGTAGGTCCAATATATTTCCTAATTTATTCTTTCTCAAGATTCTTAAAGGCAAAAATTTTAAGAGCACGATTATAATAAATGATGCTGACATTATATTAAACTTATAAAACTGAAGTCTGGCTAAACCTATGGCTAAAGTAAATAAGTGGTTTTATTAGCAAATTCAGCAGCACATTTAGAAAGAATCAAGGCTTTTACCCTATTTATTAATGTTGGCTTTCTCCGCAATGCCAACTGCCTTTTACTCTGCCAGCTAGAAAGAAGCACCAAATATACTTCTGGGGCTTTGCTGGAATTCGGTAGGCAATTCTCAGAGTCACTTAACAGACTTTTCTCAGGAGCCTATGTATCCTCAGACTTGGAAATTTATCTGTTTCCCGTTTTTTGCCCCCTTTTCTTTTATCTCCACAAAGAGAAAAGGAGAGGTAGCCAAGAGAGAGCTTTAAAATAAACCCGCCCTTTGACCTGTAGGCTCACTTTACCAAAATAAGAGAGGACTGGTATAGCCAGGAAGATCCACGCTCTGCCCACAGCCCTGTCAACATAGGTATTTGCCACCTGATGGCCAGATGTCACTTGACTCTACCAATATCCCAAGGCACTGAATGAAGAAACCAACAATAGACCAGAAGCCTCCTATATTTCTTTCACTCTTTCTCTGGGCTTGTTTCACAGCTTTGTGCCCTGCCCCCAACCCACTCCCTTTGACTCACTGAGCTATGGAAATCTTTTGGCCTGTTACATTTAATATCAGATAGTTGGTCAACCATCAGTTTCACTGAGAGTCTTCTATGTGGAAGAAGAATTCCTAACCAATATGTTAAGATCTTTGTGTTGCTATTCCTGATAATTTTAAAAGGATGATATATGCATAACCCAAAGCCCCCCAAATCTTATAATATATACATCTCCTTTCTTCACTCTTGAATTAGTTGTTTTTGTGTGCTGGGTGTATATGAGTGAATTATATCTCTCATATACATACAGACAGACATGCTTGAGAAACATTTGGTCCTTGCACTATGTTTTAAGAAGGGCCTAAATCTTTACATGGCAATCAAAAGAGAAAACAGCTTTCTAAGCAGAGTAAAACACAAGGGCAGAGCATGCAGTCATGAAATAGTATGAGGAACTATAGCATTCGGTGAGGTATAGAAAAAGGTAAGACCAGAGCAGGGAGAAGATCCAGTTATGAAAGAGCATGAAATATACCTAAAGAGTTTGAAGCATACCCTTAGCAATGAAGAATCACTGAAGGGTTTAAAGTGAGAGTGATATGATCAGATTTGTATTTTGGAAAACTCATTCCACCAGCATCATGGAGGATGTGCTGGCAATTTCAGAGACTGAAGGGAAGCATCCCAGGTAGAAGGCTGTTGCAATGGTCCAGGTAAAAAAGAGGAAAGCCTGAAATAAATTGGTGGCAGAAGAGACAGGAGGAGCATAAAGGAAAGACTTCATTCACAACTTGTTCACCAATTAGGAATTGGGAAAAAAGGAAAGGGCAGAGTCAAAGATGACGGTCAATTTTTTTTATTGGAATGACAAGGTGTAGAGCAGTGTTATTTACCAAAGTAGGGAACTACAATGGGGAGAATAGGTCAGCTTGTGAGGAAAAGAATGGGCTCGATTTTGCACAGACTGCATTTGAAGCAATCGTACAAAATACAAGTAGGGGCATCCAAAAGGCAGTTAGATAAATGATTCTAGAGACTGGAAGTGAAGTCTGGACTGGAACCATGGATTTGGGCACCATATGCATATAGGTGGCAGATTAAACAAGAGGAGTAGAAAGATCTATGAAGGAGTGTGTAGAGAAAGGGAATAAGGCAGAGGACAGAAGCTGGTGTTCCTCCACCATGTTAGGAGCAAATAGAGGAGGAGGGGCCAATACAAGAGACTGAGAAGAGCAGAATATTCACCAGCTGGAGGGAGACCAGGGTCAATAAAAAGAGTCCTGAAGCTGGAGAATACTTCAAGAGCAAAGACACAGTCAAAAGCATTAAATTCCCATGAGAGTATAAAAAAAATGAAAAATAACAATGAGTCCTTTGAATTCAACAATTTGAGCACAGTCCTAAAAGAGATCTAAAAGGATCTGACCAAGAGCACAGGTGGAGAAATCAGTTTGGTTAGAGGAAGAGATGTCTCTGAGATCCGTGATAAAGCTGGGAAGGGAGAGTGCAAAAAAGGAAGGTCATAGAGTGGAAGTAGGAAGCTGAGAAAGTTCATACCAGTGCACTCAGTTTGTCTGAAAAGAGGCAGCTAAGGATCTCTGCTGAGGGAAAGTGGGGCAACAGTTGAGGGAGGGCACTGGGAAGAGAATCTATGATGGCTGAGGATGATGATGAGGGAAATTCCTTCCTGCCCCACACCTCATCCTTGGTGTCTACCCACCCCTTCTCTAACACACCCAGCACAGTGACTGGTTCATAATAGGACAGGTTTAATATTCACGTTTTAGGTTTACTTATTCTCGTATATTGAGTACTACTTGGCACAGGCACTGGTGCTAGACTCCCTCTGGAGTGCAAAGATGCCATAATATTTGGAGATATGTGACTATTTATCAGTGCAATTTTATCATCCTTCAGGTCTCATTTTAACCCGCCACTCCTTTAGGGAGACCTGTCCTCTCTTCTAGACTAGGTTGGGTCCCTTTGTTAAATATGCTTAGCACCATATGCTTTTCCTTAATAGCTTATACAGTAGCAATAGCTAAATGATTAGTGGTATAACTATAAAATATGTAATATAAAATATTCATTACATAATTATTCATAATTTTTAATATCTACTTTCTTTCCACATTAATTATATGCTCCACAAGATTAAGAAGTTCACCTCTTTTGTTTATTGCTGAGTGATCAGCACCAGGAGACTTACTGGACTCATTCTTTCTTTCATGAAGCCAATAATTGTGCAGTCCTTGTTATGTAAGAAACACAGTGCACACACTAGACACTCGAGAAACACTTGTTGAAAGGAAGAAAGAAGCAAAGGAAGGAAGGAAGGAAGGAAGAAAGAAGTGCTCTAGGATGGTTCATTTAAGGACAAAATCTAATGAGCAAATAATCTATAATCTATAATCACAATGTGCCATGGTCCAAACTTCTTGCTAAAGGGACTGCAAGTATAAGGCACTGAATTTAAATGGGGGAAAGCTAACTTTGGACAGAAGTGATGATTTGGGGAAAAAATAATGAATATGGATTGGAACTGATGCTAGAGGGGTGGGTGGCCCACGAAAGGAAATGTTATTACTAGAACCTCTCTTCCCAGTATTCACAGGTGGGATCCAGCTGTATACTACAACACTTTCAGTAAGAAAAGGAATAGAGTTTCTTACCTTAATTGAGCCATGAATAATACTTCTGTTGTACTTCAAACCATAAGCCTATATATGACTCCAACAATTGTAAGATAAAAGACTTGCAGTACAATTTTTTTTTCATTTTTTTAGAGTATATATTTTTTTTATTTCTTTTCAGCGTAACAGAATTCATACATAGTTTTACACCACACCCAGTGCTCCATGCAATACATGCCCTCCATAATACCCACCACCAGGCTCCCCCAACCTCCCACCCCCCTCCCCTTCAAAACCCTCAGGTTATTTTTCAGAGTCCATAGTCTCTCATGGTTCATCTCCCCCCCAATTTCCCTCAACTCCCTTCTGCAGTACAATTTTGAGAAACGGTGTATCATTACATTTTTCAATCTCTCAGGTTTAATCAAAGTTTAGAAATGAAAAGTAGCTCTATGTTACTACCCTGGAAAAATGATAGTACTAGGAGCAGTAACATGAAAACAGCAAAATGATAAACATTACAGTCCAGCAAGCTCAAAGCTGTCTACCATGTAAGACATGAACTTGAGAACATTTTCTTGGCACTTTTGGACTATTTGAACTAAATGGAGCATAAAAAGGCCTTACCCATTTTTTTTAATTCCATTCACCCTCTTAAGAAAACCAATGAGTCTTTGGATAACTAAACAGTGAGTCTGGAATCATACTTGATCCTAGAAACTTTTACACTATTGAACTGGGTGGCCTTCAACAGCAGAGATACAAAAAACCTTTCCCTGCAGTACCTCTTAGCAAATAAATCACTTTTGCAAACAGCTTTCAAAATTTAGGAGGCCTCCAATAGCAAAACCATTTGGCTTACAATGGTTTCCTTTGCCCTGGCCATATTCACCAACCCAGGTCTCCCTAAGTTCCATCTTTGCCCACATGTCTAGTATAAAGAAAAAAAAACAAAACACTGTCATCGTTTTTGTCTCCTGCTGCTAACCCCTTACAAAATCATAATAAACAAATGAAAAGCTCATTAAAGGAGAAGATAATTAAAGGGAAATCTAAATGAAGAAAAAGTATTAAACGGATATCCATCAAGATGTCTGTAGCAACTGATTAAAAGGCTGGTATATTTCTAGACCACATGAGTGCCCCTCTCCCTCCCCAGCCATCTACAATCTAGCTAACAAAATGTTAATGCCTGGCACCTAGAGGGGCTTCAGTTCTGACTGGGTTCTGTTCTGACTGGGAAATGCTTGTGCTGTGTGTGATTACCAGAGATGGAGAGACAGAGATGGAGATATTCTCAGACATAGAGAGAGGGCTAGAGACAGAAATACATAGAGAAATACACAGACACAATATCATTCTTGGAAGTAGGCAAATTGCATTCATTCTATTTTTGGCATCTATTTCCTGATTCCCTTTAGGGGAATCACAGTTTTCTCTAGCTCCTGGGCAAATAGGTTAATTTTTCAGTTAAAGAAAGTTGGAAGTCAATGCTTAAATAACCATATATTTCCACAGAGATACGGTACAGCAAAGCTGGCATTTAAAAAAAGAATATTATAATAATATCCTTTGTAATAATAACCCAACTTGTACTTTGCCGTTCATTATGAAATTGAAGGGTTTTATCCCCAAAGAAAATCTTCTAATGGACTTAGGGTTGTAAACCAATGATACAAAAGATTAGACTTGTTAAAGGAGGCATGATGGGCCCTACTGTCCGTCTGCTGTGTTAGTTCTCCCGGTCCTGTGAGAACCTGCTCATTTCCCTAGCTAGACCCTCTCCATCTCCAGGGTGTCTCCAAGGTTCTGCTGTGCCACTCCTTAAAAATGTCTCTCATGCTCTGCTAAAATTTCCCAGAAATTCATTCTCCCACTTTTTTTCTCTGCATGTTGGCAGGTTCTAAATAAGCCAGGGTACTTACCAACATTTTCCCAGTAAAAAGCAACCCATGAAAATTCTGGGAATTAACTGACAGAGGGTTGGGTTTGAGGCCAGGAGTAGTCCCTCGCCTACCGTCTAATGAGTGAGCTCATTTACATGGTGCGATAGTCTGAATGTTCGTCTCCTCCCTGAATTCGCAAGTTGGAATCCTAACCCAGTGTGGTGTGTGAGGAGGTGGGTTATGCTGGGTTAGGTTGCAAGGGTGGAGCGCTCCTGAATGGGATTAGTGCTCCTATAACAGAGACCTCACAGAGCTCTCTAGCCCTTTTCGTCATGTGAGGATACAGTGAGAAGTCTACAACTGAGAAGAGAGCCCTCATCAACCATAGTGCTGCTCTGATCTCGGACTTCCAGCCTCCAGAAGTGTGAGAAATAAACTTCTGTTTTCTGTGGCACTGTGTTACAGCCACCTGAGCAGTCTAAGACACACGGAGACATAGGGATCCTATGGGAAGAAAACAATCTCATTAAGAGTTTAGAGGAAGGATGGAGATGGTGAGGACCATGAAGGCAAGGATACAGCATCTGCTACAGACCAACCTAGAGGCTCCATCAGAGTACTCAGCTGGGAGGATGGTCTCCCTTTCTCCAAGACAGCTCTGGGGCTGGGCGGCAATGAAGATTGGGGAGGCCAGTGACCCTTTGGGGTGGATGGCAACAGGGCCGGTGACAAGGGATAAGGTCCCTCCCCTAACTACCCTGTGAGCAGTGGACACCAACAGAGATGGGAGACGGAAGGAAAGTATGAGGAGCCTGAGTCCCACGGACATAGAGAGAAACTCACCTAGGGCCTACTAAAGGGTTCGTGGAAGGAGTTGTGGTCCCTCATGAGGCGGTATAAGCAGGAACTAGAAAACGCACATCCTAGCTGTTCCTTGACCTCATTACACTAGAATTAAAGAGTCTTGGGGTCATCATTCTGAGTTGTAGTTGCCCATTCACTCCAAGATTAGGATGCACTGTCATTATCTCTACAAATCTCTTGCAAAGAAACGTGGAAAGGCCTAGTATACACATTTTCTATGAAAGAGCTCCAAATGAAGGTCCCATTCTAAGTAAGACACTGGTGCAGATACACATTTAACATCTCTGGAGATGTTAGCGGAGAAAGAGCAGAGCTGTTCATGAGAATCTGCTGATGTTCCCTCCAATAGGCCTGTGCCTTTCCAGACATGAACTTGGAAAGAATGTTCCAGACAATGGAAATGCTTCAACTTGTTTGGACTTTTGTGTTAGGGATAACTTTTCCTCTCTGTTTAGACTAAATTTGTTTACGTTATTGTCCACCCCCTACAGAAGGCTTTTTAAAGCCAGCAACCAAGCCTAATAAAATTTTAATGCCACAGATATACTGTTTATCTGTTTGTGTACTCTGTATATATCTGTGTTTCACATATTAAAAAATATTTTATGAGGGTGCCTGGGTGGTTCATTTGAAAGTAGCTGCCTTCAGGTCAGGTCATAATCCTGGAGTTCCAGGACTGAGCCCCACATTGGGCTCCCTGCTCAGCGGGAGTCTGCTTCTCCCTCGGCTTCTTCCCCTGGCTTGTGCTGTCTCTCTCTCTCTTTCTCTGTCTCTAATTAATTAATTAATTAATTTAAAAAATATTTTACAATATTATGATATTTTGTCCCCAGACCATTATTTGTCCCCTGGAGGCTGATATTGCCCCCACTGGGAGTGCAAGATTTAGATGTCTTTTGTTTTCACAGCATGTACATCTCAAATTAACCCTGCATCCTGCATTACAGGCCCAGCTCATCTCCCATTGGAGCCAACAGCACATATACCCTCAAAGATCTAGAACCCTCCCTCACACACACATAAATAACTAAGATGGTATCCACATGTTTTACCCACTGCTGTGGCTTATGTTTATTACATCCCCAAACTGGCCTGCTGCTACTTTGTATACATCCAAAGGATCTTTTCTTTGGTTTTACTGCTAAATCATATGTGCCTGCTGAAATATAATCCATTACTACTTGTTAATGCTGTTAGACATGTCCCAAACTTCTCTAGAACACTGTAGTATAAACACTTTGCCCTCCATGAACTAGAAAATCAAATTTCCCCTCTTATACCAGAGAACTTTTTAAACAACATAGTCTCTCTCCATAAAGTTCTTAGAATTCCCCAGATCCCAAACTTTTTATTTTTCATAATCTATACCAACTGTCAAATCATTGGTGACGTTGGCAAAAATGGGAGTTCACACCACTTTTTCTCAGCTCCCTGTTCACCACTCAGAGAACATAAAGTCAACATCTACTTTTCTTGCCGTGGGCTCTAAAAAATCCTCAAAATATGAATTTTTAAATGGAGAAGGTGTTTTCCAATTATATTAAGCAGAGGGAATCATTAAACAGGCACCTACCACTCTGGGGGAAAATCCACACATTCAACTCTAGTCATCATAAAATACAAGTATCCTAAACAGAGCCTTTATGCAATGCCATGGCACCTTCAGCCTTCATTTTGTGGTCTTGCCTTCTCAGTAGGTCTACTGCTGATAGCATCCAATTAATCACCCAGGTATTAGACTTTGTGATGCGAAGCAATGAAGTGCTAATGAGGACCACGTGTGGTTTGTGAATGGCCTCCATGTGACCGGCCATGCTTGCCAAAAGGAGGGAAAACACTCAAGATGGAGCAATGAGGGATTGTAGAGGGCAACCCCAAGCGGTAATACTGTGTGTGTTTGGGTGTGCCAAGGACTTCAGAAGGATTCCAAATGCTACGCTAATGTTTTGTGTCAATTTGATTTCAAAACATGCTATTTTCAAAATCTTTTTGGGGGTTCCTAATTCACTCATAATGGTAATTGTGGGTCCACTACCCTTCAACACATAACAATCTAATTTAATTTATTAGGAAGAATGAGTGCATTGGAAAAACAAACATATCTGAGTTACGCCACACTTTGTCCTTCCTACCTCAACTAGTCATGCAGAATTGGCAATTTGTTAACATGTCTGAAATATGCTTTGAAAGACTGGAGCACAAGGCCAACTTTGGCTTTCAATCAACCCTTAAGATTCACACATTTTCACATTTTGTATTTTCATCAATAATTTATCAGCCTGACACCAACTGCCTGTAGATAAGAACGGCTCTTGTAGAATGTCTAAATCAATGTTCCTCAGCCAGGGGTGTGTCTCTTAATAGCCTGGAGAGATTCTGAACATTGACATGTCGATTCCCACACCTGGAGAGGCTGACTGAACATGGTCTGAGGCTGGGCTCTGGAGTCCTTATTTTTAAGGACTAACCCAGAGTTTGGCCTGCACATATGTTTAGGAGTAAATGCACTAGTCCTTTAAAACATGATTCAATTAACATTTCTTATTCACATATAAGGTTATATTCATAACTTTAAAGATGTCATATTTCTTTTCACTTATGTACAACTTTAAATTGGTCTGTTCTGTGGAGGTAAACATGCTTAGGAGATGGGGCAGAATTTTCCTGAGGTGGACATTTATGGCTGTCTACAGTTCTGGTTAATATTACTCAGTAACAAACCACCCCAAAATCAGTGGGGCAAAGCAACCATTTGTTTATGACAGGAAATCAAACAGGGCACAGCAGGCATGTTTATCTTTTGGCCTCACTTGAGAAGATTCAGACACTGAAGATGACTCAGTTGCTGAGGATAGGAACCATCTGGAAAGTCCTTCACTCACATTTCTGGCACCGGGGCTATACTGACTCCCACAGAATTCAGCTGGGGCTGCCAACAAGAGCACCTCACATGGCTTCTCTCTGAGGCTTGGGCTTCCTCACAGCATGATGGCCTTAGGATAGCCGAATTTTTTACTCACTCCAGTATGAGTGTTTCGGACAACAGCGTAGACACGGCACTCCCTTTATGACCACCTTGGCACCACCTCTGTTTCATTGTTCACGGCCCAAATTAAGAAACAAAATAAACCTCATGGAAGAATTTCAGACACTCTCCAAAGCCTCAAAGGGAAGAGATTTGGGGATGAGGGGAATAGCTTTTAGGGTTCCTCCATCCCTACCCTGATTTGGCTTCAAGAAGAACCTAGGTATTTGCGAGGCCAAGCAAAAAGGAAACACAGGCCCACCCATAGAAATTTCTGGAGCATCTATCAAATTATGGAGGGCATGTGGCCAGCTATCCCATGAGGTGGGAATGAGAAAGCAAAACAGGATAATCCTATGAAGAGAAAAATGCTCTTTTTAGACCTGCAAACAATTTTCACCAACCAGCATTGTGGTCTCTTAACTCAGTGACAGAATGAAGATGGTACATTTCCGTAATGCTTCAGTGTTTTCAGAAAGCCTTCTCATCCACTCTCCCATTTCGAATTCAGAAGCAGCAGGTACAGAGGAAAGGCAGGTTTTAATGGCTCCATCTTTCAGATATGAGAGGAGAGAGAGAGTAGAAGGTGTGGAGTAGGTTTTTCTGGCAGTCTCACTGCTACTATGAGGCAAAGCTAAGGTTTATGTGTATTTTATTCCACTATTCCACTATTCCACATTTTATTCCACAGGGGCTCATCCAATTGTCTTCACTAATTATTACACAATGGAAAATCTCACCATGCACGCATCTCTACCATACTACTGAAAGCACTGAGCTACCAATTCAAAAAGGTCCATTTATGTATCATTAGCTGACAACTGTTGAGTGCTTACTATATTCTGTGTCCGGTATGGCTTGGATGCATGTTTCATGCACACTCTTGCAGCTCCAAAACTTGTTTGTAATGTTCATATTGATTGATACAAATGGATAAATAGGGGATACAGTCCCCAAGACACAAAACGGTGGTAGCTATATAATTTTTCACAAGATGACTATTAATGATATCACCTAGAAACACCAAGTAAATTCAAAAACGCCAAAGAGTCACATGCCATGACCAAGGGGGAAACATAAACATACCTTCCTCATCCGTTTCCCTACTTGACCTACATGATTTGCCCCATTAGCATCTACAGTTCCTTCCAAATTCACGTAGTTGTCTTGCCAAAAGTCTTTTCTGTGACATCCCAAACACGAATAAGAATCCTGAGTAGAGGAATCCAAGTAGCAAATGAAAAGGGAAAAGCCCTGGATCTTGAGGAGCAGCTTAAAATGATAAAGCATAAAAAGAGGACTTGTGATATCACCAGAGCAAGAGGCTAAGGGAATTGGTCTTGGGCACACCACGGGGATGATGCAGAGAACCTCAGAGAAAGCTGTTCAACGGGGGAACTGTAGGGGCTGCAGAGCCTCTCAAGCAAGCTTGAGGAGGCAGCCAGGGATGGTGCTGGGGCTGCTGGGGCAGGACTGATGATGAGGTCAGGTGGCTGCCCACCAGAGCTGAAAATGCCAAAAGCATCACCCGCTGGACTTGGGCTGACAGGCACCTGCCGGGATAGATGGCAAGGTCAAGCAGAGTGGCCACCCACGTGGCTTCCCATCTCACTTAACAGCCATATGGACAACTTCGTAAAGGAAGGAGGACATGACAAAACAACGAACACTGGATTTCTGTTTTGGTTAATGCCAAAGGGAAATGGGACAAAGCTCTTTGGTGTCGGAACCTGATGTCCTGTTTCCTTCCTTCCCTCTCTTCCTCCAGAACTCAGAAACCGCCACATTTCAAGGTATGCTGCCACCAAGCAAACCTCATGCTTTTGGTAAGGTGAAGTGCTCTATATACCCTAGTTTTTAAAAAAAATTATTAGGTATTTAAGATGTTTAAAACTTTTATTGGGTTTTTGGAAGGGTATTCTTTACTATACAGGTGTTGAATGTTCTACCCAATTCTATTTTTCCCATAAGCCCCATCATTTTTACTGCATGAAATTCTATAATGCCTCAATTTTTAAGAAGACATATATTACACTATAGCAGAAATAACCATATTATCTCTTTTAATCCTCCTTTTATCCCTACTTTACAAGAGAAAACACTGAACACTGGGTGTGGTCTCCATTTGACATTAAAATCCCACATCTTGGGCTCCTGGGTGGCTCAGTGGGTTAAAGCCTCTGCCTTCAGCTCGGGTCATGATCCCGGGGTCCTGGGATTGAGTCCCTCATCGGGCTCTCTGCGTGGCAGGGAGCCTGCTTCCCCCTCTCTCTCTGCCTGCCTCTCTGCCTAGTTGTGATCTCTTTCTCTCTGTCAAATAAATAAATAAAATCTTTAAAAAAAAAATCCCACATCTTGAGCATCTTCTCCCAACCTGTATTCCCTTTCTTTTTTCTAATATAATGTTTGCCAAGTACCTCCACCTTTCAAAAGCCTTTCCTAGGATGTCACACTAAGAAAAATCACAAATAGGGAAGTAGCTCCCAGCCCCACTGAAAGGAGGGAATTTGGTCGGCATCCAAGTGGAAACTGGTTTCTAGTATGTAGGCCAAGTGTTCACCCAAAAAATATTCTCAGAAGAAGTTCTTAAGGCCAAAAGAAAGAAACAGAAGGACTTCCAAGAAATGGATCCTAAGGAAAAAAAAATCCAACTGGCAATCTGAAATAACAGGCAATTTTCCCAAAGTGACTGATAACTATTACATTATTTCCCCCAAGGTCAGCAACAGAATTGGAATTAGAAAGACCAACTTGGGACCTTCCCTACTCCTTTTAAATATTGTGTTTCTGTTGCTTGGAACGTTCATATTTCTGAATCAGACTCCTCTCCTTGCTATATTTCACACCCCCTCTGGCTTCACATCACAAGAACAAGGTCAGTATTTGTTTATAATGGAATAGGGATACGATGGTGAATAATACAGATGTATATTTTACTTGGAACAAATGCAGTTCACCTTTCTTCTCTGAGTAAATTCAAATCTTGAGAGAGACTGCAGTGCATAAACCTTCAAAAGGAGGCCCTCCTTGGGTATTCAAAACATTTTATCACACCACCAGATCCTCTTGTTTCGAGCAAAAATCACCAACAAAGAAAAAGAGAGCTTCTATAAGATATTTGTTGGGAGTTTGGGTTTGTTTGGGATGGCGGTTATTTCTTTTGGGACAAATTGTAAATGTTAACAGACAAACCAAATTATGTTGATGGGATTGGGAATGAGAGGTTTAAATGAATGACTTCAAATAGGTACATCTGTAATATCCTAGGAGAGTACGTTTTCTTGGGCCTGTTGCTTTGGGCTTTTAAGAAGGATTGGAATAAATGTTTCTACATTAAAGCAGAACGCTAAGATCAAGATGAAGAGAATCGATTCTACTGAGCTTTTGAAACAGACAGGATCGATCTTGAGGCATACAATAGATTAGCTTCCATTTGGAAATAGGCAGGAACTCAAGATACAGAACATAAAACTTTCCTTTGGATTCCTATTTTATTTCTTTTGTGGCCACATGTGTCTGTCTAATCTTGACCACAGAATCAGAATGTTAAAAAGACTTTGAGGGTTCATAGAATCCACACCCAAGCTTATGGGAAGACCTCCCACTAAATCTCCAGACACATGGGGACTTACCCTGTTTTTAAAGACCTCCACGAAGTCTTTACAAAAAGTGTTCAAACACCAGCTCTCCTGCCAGCAGTCTCCTTGGCTTGTTGAATTTGCATTGGCCCCACCTCCATTAATCAATCCCACCCCAGCAAATAGGACCAGCCCCTTGTCTCTAAACATTCCAACATCTGCCGGCGCTTATGTGCACCGTGTCACCCAGCTCTGGCCCCTGAGCTGGCAGTCTTGTTCTAATCTCTGTGGGGGCCAAGGCACAGGTGTGGGTCTCAGGCAGCCAGGGCTCCCACACTCCCCCACATGGCCACTGGCAGCCCTCGGCTTCTGAGAGGCCGGCGTGAGGGGAGGCAAATTCCTAAACACTCCAGAGCTTTGGAGTGTTTTATTCTTCACAAGGAAAAAAAGATTCATAGATCTTCTATTAGGGAAGCGGCATGTGACACATGACATGAAATATTCGCGCCCCCCCCACTTTCAACAGTGGATTGATAATTATTTAGCTTCCCCAGATCAAACTCTCAATCAAGCCTCAAGCTCTGCGGGGCCAACTTCAACCAAAATTCTCCCTCTGCTGGCTTGAAACAGCAGGTAAGTCAACTCTCCTTCTTGTTAACATGAAAGAATTGGAGGTGCTAGGAATAGCCCCAGGACTGAAAAAACAGGTACGAACAGTGATGTTTCCCAGGAAATGTCTGTGGCCAGAACCATGAATGGGGAACACTCACCAAGCCTGAGGGGAATGTCTGCTTTCCTTGCCGCTGCTATCCTTCGGCCTCAGAGAGCCTCCTGAACCGCCTTTCCTCCTCCGTTTCCCCGACCAGGGCTTGCAGCTGGCCCCTCCGCTGGGCATCAGAAGGTCTGAGAGGAACACATGGGGGTATCAGTAGCGCCCACCAAAGCAGTCAGGATCATAGAAGGAGAATGGGGACATGGCCCCAACCCGCCAGCGCTCTGCAGACAGACCGCCCCGGAGACGGCAAGGGCTATCCACCCCCCGCCCCGCTGTGAGAGGCTCATGCTGTTTGAGCATCTGCCTCACGCTCAGCAACGGAAGCCAGGACGCCTGGGGCGACTGATGTGACTGTCCACTCCAGTCCACAATGACATGCCCCTGAGAGAAACACGAAACCCAGCTGGAAATGGAGAGGCTTTCGGGGTCAGTCTCTTCTCAGGGGGCACAAATTTTCAAAAACCTCGGCCCCTTATACCAGGGCATGACCTAGGGAGTTAGATACACCAGCTAGACCTCCGCAAATAAGGCCACTCACTTCCCTCTAACTTCCTGCTTGTTGTACTCGCTCTGAAGGCCTCAAGCTAAAATCAGATTTTGATATTGAGTGTAAGAACTATGGAAAACTCCCCCCACCTTCGTTTATGAAAATCATCTTTCAATCTCCCTTAGTTGTTTCCACACTGAGAAATCACATCCAAGTTCTTACAGCCCCGTCTAGCTCAGATGACCTGAAACTGATGTGTGAATTTGGATCACGTTGAATCAATGTTCCCAAAGCTTGGGTCATCCTTTCTATCACAAAGTGATTTTCCCAGACTAAATGAGGATATTTTTATGTGGCAAACAGATTGCTTATACAAACTCAGTTCATGTGACTTTTAAAGAAAGCATATAAATTACACCACTATAAACCTTTCTTTTTTCAGGTTTGTAACTGGAGGGTCATAAATATCAGACTTGATCATCTTTGGTTCATAATCCAGATGTCACTGTCTTACGGTGCAAGCCAAAAGAGTCTTAGAAAGGGAAGCAGCTCCCCCTGCTGGTTTCCTTTGCAGGCTGAGTTTTTACAAGGTTGAAGTCTGGGTATGAAGTCCTTTGATGCTAAAATCCCTTGTAGTTAAGAGAGGAAATGAGGTTTTGAATGCCACGTTCTTCATTTCCTCAGCAACGCACCCTGCAGCAAAGAGAGGTTCACATTTCTTCCATTATTATTTCTACCGTTTAATATGGCCAGCCACATTAGACCTGATGACATCTCAGTGGCATTGTTCCCCATTGCTAATCATGTGTGACAAAACCATGAGGGGGTTCAACCTATCCCACTCTATGTAATACTCCCACTCCAGGAACTGACCAGCACTCCTGGCGATCTTTGAGGTGGTCCCTCAGGAATCACAGTAGGACAAGGACAGCCCACTTAAGATGACAGAACCTGGTCCCATGCCATTCGAGTTGTTACTCTGGAGACCAACTAAGAGCTTCAGCGGCAGTAAGGAAGCCCTGATCATTAGACACGTTGCATTTGATCAATCCTGATCTGAAAGCACCTTAAAAGCCCAAACATGCCAATCACTTACTACCAAAGGAATCCCTATGGATTTAGAAAACCAAGAGACCCTTTTGGGTGGCTGGATATGGCATATTATCAATGCAGTCATTCATTATCCAACAGAAATATCATTGTGTTCAACAAATATTTAGTGAGCATTTACATTGTCCTGGCACAGCGTAGGCATCAAGGATACCGTGGTGAACAAAAAAAACACAAAACCTTCCCTTCATGGAGCTTGCTGTGTCAGGAAGAAAATAGGCAACCAACAAATAATCCCCAAAATGAATGTATTACAAACTGTGACAAAGGACATGAAGGAAAGGTACACAGTGCCATGGCGTCATATATCATCTAGGAGAGTAGAAACAGTTTCCCTATGTAAGTGACATTAAAACTAAGACCAGGAGGACAAATGGGAGTTCCAGAGGGTTCAGACAGAAGGGAAGTGGGGAGCATTTCAGGCAGAGCAATGACTATGTGAAAGCAACTAACTGCCAGGCAGAGAGGGTCAAGTTGTTGGATGTGAACTTGTCACGGGTATCTGTGTCTTTATGACATTGTATCTATAAAACTGGTCCCCCATCCAAAAAAAAAAAAAGATTCTAGAAGCCAATAAACCTTTCTCAGCAATTGACCAAATTCCTGCAGCAAACTGAGTCATCAGCTCATACCTTGGGAAAGGAGAGAATAGCAGCCAACCCTTGTACACACTGGGCCTTCTTCCAGTTTTAAAGCCCACCCACTGGGAGGTCAGGATCCCACTGAGCTCTTGGGTGTGTCTTGCACACTTGTGGCTGCTTGCACCATGTCCCTGTGCCAGAGTTTTCCCTTATATGGACATCTGCTTACCTGGATCTCTCAGCTTCCCAGACACCAGAAATTCCTGTATTTAATAGTGCTTCTACACTAAAACTTCCCAGAATTTTACCCTGGCCTTCTTTGACAATGCCTCAAGAGGATGATCTGCAACATTATTTTATTTCTTTAATTCTGATATTTTAACACTCATTTAGAACTTACTATGTGCAAGATGAGTTCTAAGTGCTTCACAAATAGGAACTCACTTAATTCTCTTGATAATCCTCAGAGGTGGTTGCTAACATTATCTTCATGTTACAAATGGAGAAACTGAGGCACCAAGATGAGTGGCAGAACCACAATTTGGCTTCCAGAAACAGACCTCAGAACCATCACTCCAGGTAGCTTCCTCTTAGCAACAATAGAGCACTCAACCAATGGGGGGCAACACTCTATCACACTTCTCTGCTGTCCGTGTGCTGGTCCTTCTCCTGGGAATCCCTTCCCATGTCCTCCTCCTCCTTTAAGTTCAGTTCATGTAAAATCTCCTCTGCCAGGTCCTCCTCTCTCCCCCACATGATCTTTCGTTTCTTTCTTTTGTTTGTGCTGCCTCTCAACCTTGTGCTCATGCAAGGGTGGGGATTAGGAGGATGGGAATTGAGCAAAAGTACAGGGGTGCCAAAACATTCAGGAAGAAAGATCAATAAGACTTTTATTGTAGGAAAATGTACATAACATAAAGTTTGCGATTTTGACCATTTCTTAAAGTTTTTTTATATAAATTTTTCATTTTTCTTATAAACATATAATGTATTATTAGCCCCAGGGGTACAGGTCTGTGAATTGCCAGGTCTACACACTTCACAGCACTAACCATAGCACATACCCTCCCCAATGTCCATAACCCCACCCTCCTCTCTCTATCCCCCTCCACCCGGCCACCCTCGGTTTGTTTTGTGACATTAAGAGTCTCTTACAGTTTGTCTCCCTCCAGATCCCATCTTGTTTCATTTATTCTTTTCCTATCACCCAAACCCCCCCACGTTGCATCTCCACTTCCTCATATCAGGGAGATCATATGATAGTTGTCTTTCTCCGATTGACTTATTTTGCTAAGCATAATACCCTCTAGTTCCATCCACGTCGTCGCAAATGTCAAGATTTCATTTCTTTTGATGGCTGCGTAGTGTTCCATTGTATATATATATATACCACTTCTTCTTTATCCATTCATCTGTTGATGGACATCTAGGTTCTTTCCATAGTTTGGCTATTGTGGACATTGCTGCTATAAACATTCGAGTGCACGTGCCCCTTCGGATCACTACATTTGTATCTCTAGGGTAAATACCCAGTAGTGCAATTGTGGGTCATAGGGTACCTCTATTTTCAACTTTTTGAGGAATCTCCATGCTGTTTTCCAGAGTGGTTGCACCAGCTTGCATTCCCACAAACAGTGTAGGAGGGTTCCCCCTTCTCCACATCCTCGCCAGCATCTGTCATTTCCTGACTTGTTAATTTTAGCCATTCTGACTTGTGTGAGGTGGTATTTCATTGCGGTTTTGATTTGTATTTCCCTGATGCTGAGTGATGTTGAGCACTTTTTCATGTGTCTGTTGGCCATCTGGATGTCTTCTTTGCAGAAATGTCTGTTCATATTCTCTGCCCATTTCTTGATTGGATTATTTGTTCTTTGGGTGTTGATTTTGATAAGCTCTTTATAGATTTTGGATACTAGCCCTTTATCTGATATGTCGTTTGCAAATATCTTCTCCCATTCTGTCAGTTGTCTTTTGGTTTTGTTAACTGCTTCCTTTACTGTGCAAAAGCTTTTGATCTTGATGAAGTCCCAATAGTTCATTTTTGCCCTTACTTCCCTTGCCTTTGGCGATGTTTCTAGGAAGAAGTTGCTGTGGCTGAGGTTGAAGAGGTTGCTGCCTGTGTTCTCCTCAAGGATTTTGATGGATTCCTTTCTCACATTGAGGTCCTTCATCCATTTTGAGTCTATTTTTGTGTGTGGTGTAAGGAAATGGTCCAGTTTCATTTTTCTGCATGTGGCCGTCCAATTTTCCCAACCCCATTTGTTGAAGAGGCTGTCTTTTTTCCATTGGACATTCTTTCCTGCTTTGTCAAAGATTAGTTGACCATAGAGTTGAGAGTCTATTTCTGGGCTCTCTATTCTGTTCCATTGATCTATGTGTCTGTTTTTGTGCCAGTACCATACTTCTTGATGATGACAGCTTTGTAATAGAGCTTGAAGTCTGGAATTGTGATGCCACCAACGCTGGCTTTCTTTTTCAACATTTCTCCAGCTATTCGAGATCTTTTCTGGTTCCGTATAAATTTTAGGATTATTTGTTCCATTTCTTTGAAAAAAATTGGATGGGATTTTTATAGGGATTGCAACAATGTGTAGATTGCTTTAGGTAACATAGACATTTTCACAATATTCATCCTTCCAACCTATGAGCATGGAACATTTTTCCATTTCTTTGTGTCTTCCTCAATTTCTTTCATGAGTACTTTATAGTTTTCTGAGTATAGATTCTTTGCCTCTTTGGTGGTTTATTCCTAGGTATCTTATGGTTTTGGGTGCAATCATAAATGGGATTGACTCCTTAATTTCTCTTTCTTCTGTCTTGTTGTTGGTGTAAAGAAATGCAACTGATTTCTGTGCATTGATTTTATATCCTGACACTTTACTGAATTCCTGTATAAGTTCTAGCAGATTTGGAGTGGAATCTTTTGGGTTTTCCACATATAGTATTATATCATATGCAAAGAGTGATAGTTTGACTCTTCTTCCCCCATTTGGATGCCTTTAATTTCTTTTTGTTGCCTGATTGCTGAGGCTAGGACTTCTAGTACTATGTTGAATAGCAGTGGTGATAATGGACATCCTTGCCGTGTTCCTGATCTTAGCCGAAAAGCTCTCAGTTTTTCTCCATTGAGAATGATATTTGCGGTGGGTTTTTCATAGATGGCTTTGATAATATTGAGGTATGTGCCCTCTATCCATACACTTTGCAGAGTTTTGATCAGGAAGGGATGCTGTACTTTGTCAAATGCTTTTTCAGCATCTATTGAGAGTCTCATATGGTTCTTGTTCTTTCTTTTATTAA
The DNA here is from genome assembly GCA_004024625.1 of Mellivora capensis. Taxonomy (NCBI): domain Eukaryota; kingdom Metazoa; phylum Chordata; class Mammalia; order Carnivora; family Mustelidae; genus Mellivora; species Mellivora capensis. The sequence continues at coordinate 14,987 of PISX010017796.1, read as the reverse complement.
TGTATTGTATCACACTGATTGATTTGTGGATGTTGAACCAACCTTGCAGCCCAGGAATAAATCCCACTTGGTCGTGGTGAATAATCCTTTTAATGTACAGTTGGAGCCTATTGGCTAGTGTTTTGGTGAGAATTTTCGCATCTGTGTTAATCAAGGATATTGGTCTGTAATTCTCTTTTTTTGATGGGATCCTTCTCTGGTTTTGGGATCAAGGTGATGCTGGCCTCATAAAATAAGTTTGGAAGTTTTCCTTCCATTTCTACTTTTTGGAACAGTATCAGAGAATATGAATTACTTCTTCTTTATTTTTTTTAAAGATTTTATTCATTTATTTGTCAGAGAGAGGAAGAGCGAGCACAAACAGATAGAGTGGCAGGCAGAGGCAGAGGGAGAAGCAGGCTTCCCGCCAAGCAAGGAGCCCAATGTGGGACTCGATCCCAGGACACTGGGATCATGACCTGAGCCGAAGGCAGCCGCCCAACCAACTGAGCCACCCAGGCTTCCCAATTACTTCTTCTTTAAATGTTTGGTAGAATTCCCCTGAAAAGCTGTCTGGCCCTGGGCTCTTGTTTCTTTGGAGATTTTTGATGACTCTTTCAATCTCCTTACTGGTAATGGGTCTATTCAGGTTTTCTATTTCTTCTATTAATCTTTGGAGATTTTTGATGACTCTTTCAATCTCCTTACTGGTAATGGGTCTATTCAGGTTTTCTATTTCTTCCTGGTTGTGGTAGTTTATATGTCTCTAGGAATGCATCCGTTTTTCCAGATTGTCAAATTTGCTGGCATAGAGTTGCTCATAATATGTTCTTATAATTGTTTTTATTTCTTGGTGTTGGTTGTGATCTCTCCTCTTTCATTCATGATTTTATTTATTTGGGTCCTTTCTCTTTTCTTTTGGATAGGTCTGGCCAGGGGTTTATCAATCTTATTAATTCTTTCAAAGAACCAGCTCCTAGTTTTGTTAATTTGTTCTATTGATTTTTGGTTTCTATTTCATTAATTTCTGCTCTGATCTTTATTATTTTCTGCTGGGTTTAGGCTTTCTTTGTTCTTCTTTCTCCAGCTCCTTTAGGTGTAGAGTTAGGTTGTATATTTGAGACCTTTCTTGTTTCTTGAGAAAGGCTTGTATCGCTATATATATTTTTCTCAGGACTGCCTTTGCTGTGTCCCACAGATTTTGAACTGTTGTGTTTTCATTATCATTTGTTTCCATGAATTTTTTCAATTCTTCTTTAATTTCCTGGTTGACCCATTCATTCTTTAGAAGGATGCTGTTTAGTCTCCATGTATTTGGGTTCTTTCCAAATTTCCTCTTGTCATTGAGTTCTAGCCTCAGAGCATTGTGGTCTGAAATATGCAGGGAATGATCCTAATCTTTTGATACTGATTGAGACCTGATTTATGACCCAGGATGTGATCTATTCTGGAGAATGTTCCATGTGCACTAGAGAAAAATGTGTATTCTGTTGCTTTGGGATGGAATGTTCTAAATATGTCTGTGATGTCCATCTGGTCCGGTGTGTCATTTAAGGCCTTTATTTCCTTGTTGATCTTTTGCTTGGATGATCTGTCCATTTCAGTGAAGGGAGTGTTAAAGTCCCCTACTATTATTGTATTATTGTCGATGTGTTTCTTTAATTTTGTTATTAATTGGTTTATATAGTTGGCTGCTCCCAGGTTAGGGGCAGAGATATTTAAAATTGTTAGATCTTCTTGTTGGACAGACCCTTTGAGTATGATATAGTGTCCTTCCTCATCTCTTATTATAGTCTTTGGCTTAAAATCTAATTCATCTGATATAAGGATTGCCACCCCAGCTTTCTTTTGATGTCCATTAGGATGGTAAATTGTTTTCCACACCCTCACTTTAAATCTGGAGGTGTCTTTGGGTCTTCAATGAGTTTCTTGTAGATAACATATTGGTGGGGGTTGGTTTTTTTTATCCATTCTGATACCCTGTGTCTTTTTATTGGGGCATTTAGCCCATTTACATTCAGGGTAACTATTGAGAGATATTAATTTAGTGCCATTGTATTTCCTGTAAGGTGACTATTACTGTATATTGTCTCTGTTCCTTTCTGATCTACTATTTTTAGGCTCTCTCTTTGCTTAGAGGATCCCTTGCAATATTTCCTGTAGAGCTGGTTTAGTGTTTGCAAATTCTTTTAGTTTTTGTTTGTCCTGGAAACTTTTTATCTCTCCTTCTATTTTCAATGACAGCCTAACTGGATATAGTATTCTTGGCTGCATGTTTTTCTTGTTTAGTGCTCTGAATATATCATCTTTGTCACTAAGACTTGTAAATTTTACTATTAGATGACAGGGTGTGGACCTATTCTTATTGATTTTGAGGGGGGTTCTCTGCACCTCCTGAATTTTGATGCTTGTTCCTTTTGCCATATTAGGGAAATTCTCTGCAATAAAAATTCTCTGCAATAATTCTCTCCAATATACCTTCTGCTCCCCTCTCTCTTTCTTCTTCTTCTGGAATCCCAATTATTCTAATGTTGTTTCATCTTATGGTGTCACTTATCTCTCGAATTCTCCCCTCATGGTCCAGTAGTTGTTTGTCTCTCTTTTGCTCAGCTTCTTTATTTTCTGTCATTTGGTCTTCTATATCACTAATTCTTTCTTCTGCCTCATTTATCCTAGCAGCAAGGGCCTCCATTTTTTACTACACCTCATTAATAGCTTTTTTTATTTCAACTTGGTTAGATTTTAGTTCTTTTATTTCTTCAGAAAGGGCTTTTATTTCTCCAGACAGGGTTTCTCTAATATCTTCCATGCATTTTTTGAGCCCAGCTAGAACCTTAAGAATCGTCATTCTGAACTCTAGATCTGATATATTACTAATGTCCGTATTAATTAGGTCCCTGGCCTTTGGTACTGCCTCTTGCTCTTTTTTTTGTGTGTGGTGAGTTTTTCTGCCTTGTCATTTTATCCAGATAAGAATATATGAAGGAGCAAATAAAATACTAAAAGGGTGGCAAAGACCCCAGGAAAATGTGCTTTAACCAAATCAGAAGAGACCCCAAATCATGGGGGGGGAGAAAAGGGGTAAAAAGAAGTTCAGGAAAAAAAAATTTAAGAAGAGGGACGCCTGGTTGGCTCAGTTGGTTGGACGACTGCCTTCGGCTCAGGTCATGATCCCGGAGACCCGGGATCGAGTCCCGCATCAGGCTCCCAGCTCCACAGGGAGTCTGCTTCTCCCTCTGACCTTCTCCTCACTCTTGCTCTCTCACTGCCTCTCTCTCAAATAAAAAAAAATAAAAAATAAAAAATAAAGTTTAAAAAAAAATTAAAAAAGAAAACAAATTAAAAAAATATATAAAAATGAAAATATATATATTAGACTGGTGACTAGAACAGGGTCACCTACTTAATTTTGGGAGTATTTTGGTCTCTTAGAAGAAACTACCTCTCAAAATTTTAAAGAATGAAAAACATATATAAGGGTAAATACAATGAAGGGATGGAATATGACTATAAAGATGAAATTTTTTTTTAAATTTCTAAAAAAGGAGTTGATAAGATAAGTTGGTTGGGAGAATAAAGAAAAAGAAGGTGGAGAGAATTTGCTCAGGCTGGAGACTAGAACAAAGCCCTGTGCTAGATTTAGGGTGTATTTTGATCTATTAGAAGAAGTGGTACCTCAGACTTTTTTAGAAGAAAAAACCCTATGTGTATACAAAAAATAAAGTTAGATACAATGAAGGATAAGATAGGACTATAATAATGAAGGTTCAAAAAATATTTTTTTATTAAAGGTATTGTTAAGATAAACTAGTTAAAAAATGTTAAAAGAGGAAAGGGTAAAAGTTTAAAAAAATTTAGCAGCAGAAAAAAAATAAAATTAAAAAAAATTAACTTTGTAAGACTAAAGAATCATGGGAAGAAAGCCATGAATTCCATGCTTTGCTTTCTCCCTTCTGGAATTCCGCTGTTCTCCTTGGTAAGTGAACTTGGTCTTGGCTGGATTTCTTGTTGATCTTCTGGGGGAGGAGTCTATTGTAGTGATTCTCAATTGTCTTTGCCTGAGGTGGAATTGCACCGTCCTTACCAGGGGCCTGGCTAAGTAATAGACTCGGGTTCTCTTTCGGGAGCTTTTGTTCCCTGAACGCTTTCCGTAGAGTTCTGGAGGATGGGAATGAAAATGGCGGCCTCCCAATCTCTGGCCCGGAGGAGCCAAGAGCTCGGGGCCCCACTCCTCAGTGCACCCTCGGAGAAAGGTGCTCAATCACTCCCGTCTCCCTGGCCTCCAGCCATGCTCCGAGCTCACCCAGCCTGTGACCAAGCATCTCTGTCTCTGGCACACAGCCCCACCTGGAATCTCCAAACCCTGCAGATCCCTGAGCTCATACAGGAGGGGTCCCCCCAGATCTTGTAAGGTCCCTGCTCACAGAGCAGTGGTTTGTGCCACAGATCACGGTTCAAGGTAACCCCGAGTTGAGAGCTCACTCCTCGGCTCTGTCTCTGTAGCCGGCTTCCCCACTCTAATACCTGTGAGCTCTGCGACACTCAGACACCCCCGATCCTTCTGTGACCCCGTGGGACCTGAGGCCGCGCTGTCCCCGTGTGGGCTTCACCCTGGCTTAGCCTCTGGAGTGATGTCCCTCGGTGGAGCAGACTTTTAAAAGTTCTGAGTTTGTGCTCTGTTGCTCCGCTGCTTGCCAGGAGCCGGCCCCTCCCCCCTCACTCTATCTTCCTGTTGCTTTGGATTCACTTCTCCGCCGGTCCTACCTTTCAGAAAGTGGTCGATTTTCTGTTTCTAGAATTGCTGTTCTTCTTCTCTTCGATCTCCTGTTGGATTTATAGGTGTTCGGAATGGTTTGATAAGCTATCTAGCTGATCTCCTGCCACCTGATGTAGTCTCAGCTGCTACTTCTCTGCCATCTTGACTCCTCCCTCGATTTTGACCATTTTTAAGTGTGCAGTTCAGTGTCATTAAGTGCATTCACAATGTTGTGCAACTATCACTTCTATTCATTTCCAGAATTTTTTATCTTCCCAAACAGAATCCCTGTACTCATTGAGCAATAACTCCCCATTTCTCCTCCCTCCAGCCCTAGTATCCACTATTCTACTTTCTGTCTCTAGGACTTCACCGCTTCTAGATATCTGGAATGTCTAGATAATTTCGTTTCATCTAGAAATGGAATCATACAGTATGTGTCTTTCCGTGACTGGCTTGCTTCACCTAGCATAATGAAGTTAAATAATATTTTAATGCAGGGTTTTTAATAATCAAAATAAATACAGAAAATTCATGATGAACAAAATATCAAAATTTTAGACAACAATAGGACCAGTATCACTAACTTTTCCTTTTGCCTATGGTTCCAAGGCAACTTAGCACTGATCCAATCTGAAATTTTTGATATTTTTTTGTTCATCATGAATTTTTTGACATTAATTTTTATTTTCAAAGATACTGCATTGAAATATTATTTATCTTGATAACTGACTTTTGGGGGGGGGGGGGCAGCCAAGGCAAGATAAGTGCCTCCTATGTCTTATCATAGACCCAGCTCTGGGTACCAAACCCTATCCTTCTACCACCCCATACAATGTACATCCTGAGTAAGATATGATGTGCTTGTATGCAAACATAGCTTCAAGACAAGTCTTCCCTTAGCCACCACCACCTCCCAGTGGGACCACTACTCTTCAGTCCCTCTTATACTCTTGAGCCATAACTGGGCCCACAGCTCTAGTTTGCACATTTAGCTACACTGTGATTATTGTCTTCTAACTGCCTTTCTGGTCTGTGAGCTCTTTGAGGTGAGAGACTGAATTTCTTTTATCGTGGTAGGCACTCAGCCTTGTACAGTGTTGGGTTCATAGAAGACATTTAATAATTATTTGTTGAATGAAAGGCCCTTTGGCTCTCTTTCCCACAATGAGTAAGTATTTCAAAATAGCAAAGTGACATTTTGCCTTTATCTGGTTTAGTTCCAATAAACCATATAGGATTATTACATATTGCATACTATATGTGGTATATATATTATAGTATGTAATTATGACTTTAGTTCCATAATTCATATGGGTCCATGTTAAAGGGCTGGTGACCTAGAAAACCCTAACTGTGGCATAGTTCAGAAAAAAAATTTTGGAGTTCCCTGGTCTCCTACATGTTCATAGTCTTCTAGGCCAAGGACAACCCACTCTTGACTCCTCCAGCTGCCTTTGCCCATTCACTATCTTCCTTGGACTGCTTTGTCACAGACAAGAGACATGCCTTGAGCATTACTGGAACAGAACCCACTTCTGGTTTCCCAAAGCACTGATTCCAACTCTGTTTCTGCTTGACCAAAGTCCTGTCCACATGCTGGCCTGGCACTCTTGGATGTCCCACTCCTGGCTTATGGACCTGGCTGTACCTCCAGTAGGAATGCCTGCACCCCTGTTTGGTTTCCTGATCTTACTTCCTGTCTTGTGGCCACAGTCCTGACATTGGCTTGTCTCTAACCAGAATATATGGCCAGCATCCCCTGTGTTCCAAGTCTTGGCATTGTGATTTATAGACTTCTCACATTTGAATTTAGTTTGGACCCCATCATCTCAATTGACATTTCACTTCTTATTTGATGCCAGTAGAAAAATGAGGTTTCCAAATTCTTAAGTGCCTAGAATTGTTCATCTGGCTCTACATTTAGAGGTCTTTAAAGCAAAACTAAACAACACACCATCCAAAATCTCAGCTTCTGAATTTATCACCCACCCCAGAGTCAAACATCCCCACCCTAACGAAGTTTGTTTCCCCAATAGCTAGAGTTTTGCTTGGATTGATTTCACTATAGCTGTTGGATCACTTAACTTTATAACTAGAAATTTTCTTCCTTTTTCAGGATGCCTGCTGTTTCTGAAGTTCCTCCTTCCCTTCTTTCTCCATACAGTCTTCAGTCAGCATGCACAATTAAGACCAACTGACCCAGGGCGCTTGGATGGCTCAGTGGGTTAAAGCCTCTGCCTTCAGCTCAGGTCATGATCCCCAGATCCTGGGATTGAGCCCCACATCGAGCTCTCTGTTCAGCAGGGAGCCTGCCTCCTCCTCTCTCTCTGCCTCCTCTCTGCCTCCTTGTGATCTCTGTCTGTCAAATAAATAATAAATAAAAAATCTTAAAAAAAGAAAAGGCCAACTGACCAAAGAAGTTTGATAAGCAAGTGCCCAGGTAAGACAAGATAGCAACAATTGTCTTAGAGCTATTGCATCACCTTTCACAATACTTAAGAATAAGTCCGAGCTAAAACCAATCCAAATCGATCTTTCCAGTTTGATGAATGCCAAATTATTTTACAAAGACAGATCGAAACTGGAACAAAAAAAGGAAGAGTTCAAGGAAGATATGTCATCCAAATTCATCTTGAGACTCTGGGAGAACAGCCCAATTCATGAATTTTTGTCATAAAGTAAATGCCCATAAGCATTCACAAAAGTATACATGTAAAAATACTATAGTTCCTTCATGGCATAATTCAGGCATTTGAAGGTAAGTGTGTTTCATGGCATTGATCCAAATCTCTTTCTTTATATAGAGTCTGATTATAAACAATGAAACTCATTTTCATTTGTACCCTATAGAGTTAGATTTCTTTAGAATATTATTGGATAACTTGGATAAATATGCAATGATGAAATTATTAGTATATTATTTTTACACATATATACTGTATTAGTTTGCTATGGCTGCTATAACGAAGTGTCACAGGCTGGGCGATTTGAATAACAGAAATTTATTGTCTTGCTTTTCATGAGGCTATAAGACCAAATTCAAGGTGTCAGTAAAGTTGGTTCCTTTTCAAGACTATTGAGGGAAGGATCTGTTCCAGGCCCTTTCCTTGGCTAGTAGATAGCCATCTTTTTACTATGCCTTTTTACATCATCTTTCCTCTATGAATGCCTATCTCTGTGTCCAAATTTCCCCTTATTAAAACATTATCAGTCTTATTGGAAAGGAGCTACCATAATGAACTTATTTACCTCTATAAAGATCCTGTCTCCAGATAAGGTCACATTGTGGGGTACTGGGGGTTAAGACTCCAACATAACCTTTTTGTGAGGGTTGGAGATCAAATTCAACCCATAACACATACCATATTCATGTTTTTATACCTTTCTTCACTTAAGGGAGGATTTAAGATAACCATGTGCAACAGGAAAAGTAAATTTAGAAAATATGTTGGTCAGTTTTCCCCATGCTCATGGGTCTTCCAGAAGAGTTGCTTTCCATGGTGGTAAGGACCAGCCCCTTAGAGGAGAATAAAGAAGCAGGACAATTTCCTTTGTTTCCTGTGGGTCATAATTTTCTGAGATTATGATGAATTTTATGTGATGGAGGGCACAGAAAAATTAACATAGGTATTTTATTCTCAAATTCATTAAGCCCTAGGATTAAATGGCACAGCTCATCATTTGTTGAACCTTCATCACAGCCCATACTCATTCTTTTTTTTTTAAGATTTTATTTATTTATTTGAGAGAGAGGCAGTGAAAGAGAGCATGAGCGAGGAGAAGGTCAGAGGGAGAAGCAGACTCCCCGTGGAGCTGGGAGCCCGATGTGGGACGATCCCGGGACTCCGGGATCATGACCTGAGCCGAAGGCAGTCGTCCAACCAACTGAGCCACCCAGGCGTCCCTGGCCCATACTCATTCTTAATCCCATTGTCATGTCACCAGTCGGAATTTGCTACATATTTTGTGGGTCCAGTGCAAAATGAAAATGTGGAGTGCTTTGGGGAGTGGGTGTTGGGCAAAATGGTTAAGGGAGAGTGAGAGATACAGGCTTCTGTTTTGCAATGAATAAGTCATGGAAATCAAAGTCACAGCATATGGGGGAAAAAAGAAAATATTGGGTCTTTTGTTCAAAAATTATTACGAATTTTAAGACAGCAACATCAGAGCATTAAATCAAGTGTGGTGCTTTTCTAAGCACAGAGCCCCATGCAGTCACACAGCATGTATACACATGAAGCCAGCCCTGAACACAGTGTATCTGAAGCAAGCATACCAAATACACATTTTACAATGGTAAAAATATTGTTAAATTGTTTGCTTTGGTGAAACTTTTAGTGGAGGGTGCAGGGCACAAGCGACAGATGTCCACAGCAATCTATGAAGGGAAGAAACTACATTATTAGTCAAAGTTTTGGATTGGTGGGGAGACTAGATCTCAGTGGCTTACCCAAGGTTTACTTCTTGCTCATTGCACTGTCAGAAGCTGGTCAGTTAATAATCCTGTGACACTTTCTGCAAGCAGCCCAGGGGCCTTCCATCTTGCAACTGCACCATCTTGGAGTTCTTCCAATCACAGGGAGTAGAGAGAGAATAGAGAAAGCCTGCCCTCTCTACATTGCTCCAGACCAGAAATGACGTATTATCTTTGTTCATGTTCTCATTGACCAGAACCCACTTCAGTGTTCCCAACCTAGCCTCAAACAGGCTGGGAAATACAGTTTCCTTGTATGCTCAGGAAAAGGCAATGAATTGGTGAACATCTAGCTTACCTCTGCCATGGAAACTATCAGCCTCCGTGAAAATAAAATAAATCCATCAACTACATATTAATAAGTGTCAACTAAGTGACTGGACTGTGCTGGTCTTTGAGAAGAGGTTGGAGAAGATATTTCAGTACCCACCCTTCTAAGACTTAGTGCTTTGTTGTGGAGGTAAGACACACAAACACCAGAAAGATCAATATCAAAAGAAGTAACTATATCATTGTGGGATTGGGAAAACTTCGCATGGGAACTTGTACTTGAGAAAAAATGGAAATAAATGAAGATTACCCAAATGAGAACAAGCAAAGACTTTTTATTCCAAGCTTGCTATAGCAAGGGAGTCTGCCACCACCTCTTGCATTTATCAGAGGCTCAGAAGTGGGTGGAGGAATGGGAAAGCTATACAATGTAAAAAAGACAAGGCTGCAGGGCTCTGATTAGAAGCGGTTGGCATGAGGAACCTGTAGGTGAGCTAACTAAAAGTGGCACGTCCTGTATGATTGGTTAAGACTTTCTCCAACTATTCCTAAATTGGAAGTGGGGGCAAAATTATGGAAATTATTAATCAAGTCCTAGATTTGGGATCCATTATTCACAAGGTATTATTATTTGGCTTCCTAGACTGGTTGCTAAAAACAGTGGTCTGAGTTCCTACAAGTCTGAGTTGTGGGTAGTAGGTTGGCTTCCTGGACTGGCTATTACACATTGTGAGTCAGAGTCTTATTTTTATATATGGTCTAGCTATCATCTGTGTTTTTCAGTCTCTCAGGAGCTCCAGAAAGAACATGGAAGGACAGTCCACAAATGGCATGAGCAGAGATTGTTTCTTACAAAGAGGAGGAAAGAACCAGATCAGTATGGATATTTCATGTTCACTCACTCACTTATTCATCATTTTATTAACACTCACTAGATATCTACTCCCTGCCAGGCATTGCTCTTGGTGCCTGGTAATAAGAAAGAGGGAGATACAATCCTCAAGCAGTTTATGGCCTCTCTTACACATGGTCCTGCTGGTGCCCTACAGGAAACAATTTGAGGGGCTATTTTCTCATTTTTCCCAAGATGAGATATAACTAGTACCACAGATACATAGGAAGGAAGTTAATTAATCACATACAGCGGGTACCTAGGGCATTCAGGGTAAAATCTCACCCGGAACTTAAGAAGGGATAGAAGGAAAAGATGGACATGTAAACAAACAAGTGTAATAAAACATTGTTAAGAGGCCTTCCCCACTTCTACTTAATAATTCCATGCTGCCTACCAACCAACACAATCCAGATGCAGCCATTAATGTCTAGCCAAAGGCAAAGAAGTCAGAGTCAGTTTCCCTTGACTTTTTGTGAGCCCCATGGTGGATTTGTTCATACCCTTCAATGTCATTGTATTCATATACACTATTGACTCAGTAGTTTTCAAACTCCGATTCCCATAGCTGGGTTAAATATCCCTCCTTAAAGTTGCCAGGAGGATTACTGCCTGAAATCAGTTCCCTGTTCAGCCCTCTAAGCTGACAGTCCTAAGGAGGCCATTGCATACGAAATGATGCCTCCCAATCATGGGATATAGATATCATGAAATTCATCTTTTTACCCCTCTAATCATTTGGAGAACGGTCTATGTCAGGAGGAATGTCAGAGAAGAATTTGGGACTTATGAAATTGAGCATGTTGCTTTAAACATTTACGTCCATTGTGTATATGGTCTCAGAAGACAGTGCTAGCAGCTCCATCCCGTCTTACAGCTGAGCAGTTATGAGGTTCACACTGTGTTCAGTGAGGGACACAAAGGAATGAAGAGCAGATTCTACTGAAACTTCAAGAATGATCCCTCAAGAGTGATAACCAAGGTAAGAAGAAATGTGAAAGATACATCCCCTGGGACAGATCAGATTAGAAAAGGCATCCCAGGCAGACCAGCATGGCAAGCAAAGGCCCAGATGGAAAAAATAGCATGGAACTTTCCAGAATAACAAATGCTTCAGGTTGATCTTCTCCTAAATGTGCAACTCTGGATAAGACCCATCCTCTGGAGGCAAGATAACACGGTGGATACTCTGCCTGATGTTTCCAGTCAGTCCGGTTCATTTATGGAAAGAATTCATTAAAGGATGTGGCCAGAGAACACAGGAAGTTGCACGTTCCCCCACAGTAAATACCCCTGGACTCAGAAACATTCACCTTACATCCCCAGGCCTGGATGCACTGCCAACCTCACAGGGTCCCTGCCAAGGATCCAAAAATCACATACCATATTGCATGTGGTTATGCACTTACCCTTGATTTCCCAGATTATTAATGAGATTATTACTGCATCGGCTCCCTGGCATCCACTGCTCTCACTCATGAATCTGGTTCCCTAAATTCCTTCAGGCCAGAAATCAGGGATGGGAAGTACTGAGCTCAGGAGAGCCTCTCAGGTAACCACACACATCCTCCCAGATGCTGCTCCATAGCTGTCTGGTTCCCTCTACTTCTGAGGCAGGAGACTCGAGTGGAGTCTTCCCCTCCCTATATAGTACATTCCTTTCTCTCCTTATTGCCCATAAATCATGCCTGGCAGCTCTGGTGACCAATGAACACATTGTAAAGAGGGAAACAGGTGACCTCCTTCCCTCCAGTTTAACAATCCACGGACCCATATCAGCACATGGCTGTGTTTTCCCAGTTGGCACCAGAGTAGGGCCTCAATGTACAGCTGTGCGGATTGTACAAGGAAGGGATGTGGAGGGGAGAACAGGTCCTCACTGTGTCCTAAGTCCTGATATGAGGCAATATCCATCAAGAGGACATTGAACCCCTTTGTTTTGCTGAAAGACACTGTATGAGTTAATATAGCTCGGAATTTCAAGTTATATGAATTCTAAACTCTCAATTAATACATCCAAATACATCCTATTTTGAAGGAGTTCCAGGATGATAAGTTCCTACCTCCACCATCAATGCCAACTCACTTCTGCATCAGTCTGAATACCAATTCAGAATCCAGTGGTCTTGTCTTGTGAAATGTACACTGAAGAAAAGACTGGAAGTCAGCTGGAATGGTTTTGGCCCTTGGATCATTAACTTTATTCTTTCATTCAACAACTATTTATTAAGGATCTCTTCCATTCCAGCAAAGGGTGTAAGCACTGTAGGGGTACAACAGTGAATAAAATCGACAAAAATCCTAGCCTTTATGGCACTTACATGGAGGAAGGGAGGGAGACTAGCAGAGGGAGACAGACAATAAACAAACAAAATTAGTAAATGAAATATATGGTGTGCTAGATAGTCAAAGGTGTTGTGGAAAAAGTAAAGCTTGGAAAGGGGGTAGAGCTATCTGGGGGGGGGGAATTACAAGTATAAGAGTTAGTCAGGCAGTAAGGGATTAGGCCATGTAGTAAATGGGGGAAAGCATTCCAGGCAGAAGGAATAGCAAGGACAAAGACACTAAGGCAGGAACATTCAAGGCTTATCTGAACTAGCCAGGAGGCCAAGTGTGGCTGGGATGAAGTGATCAAGGATCAACAAAAATAGAAGATGCAATCTAACTACAAGACCTCATATAGCCACCTAGCCTTTATATCCTTAGTTTCCTCTTCTGAAAAAAAAAGAAAGAAAGAAAGAAAGAAAGAAAGAAAGAAAGAAAGAAAGAAAGAAAGAAAGAAAGAAAGAAAAAGGAGCAGTAATACCATTTCATAGGGAGCCAAAAAAGTGCCAGAATATATTTGGAAGAACTTGGTAAACCATAAACACAGTAAGCATTACATAACTGAGACATCTATCCTTTCCCCCTCCCTTCCTAATGCCATCTTCACTTTTCTTTCTCTGTGTCCCTACCCAGCCATGGGTACCACACAAAATGGTAGTGTTCCTGCCCAAATTCCCCCAAAATGTGGTGTGAACACTACCACCCCCTTCATACCCTGACTCAGCTATATGTAGAGGTCTTTTGCACCCAATGGCTGCCCAATTTTAGAGAAGGAAGGAAAGAAATGCCCACCAGTTACACTTAACCACCCACTAGCTACTACAAGGAGTCAGCCATCCTTGTACAGGGCCTAGCACAGAGGACAAGCTCCATAAATGCCTGGTGAACTGGATGGACTTGAAAAGGAATTTAATGGGCCACCTGGGTGGCTTAGCTGGCTAAACGACTGCCTTCAGCTCAGGTCCTGATCCTGGAGTCCCAGGTCAAGTCCTGCATTGGGTTCTCAGCTCAGCAGGGAGTCTGCTTCTCCCTCTGACCCTCACCCCTCTCCTTCGTACTCTCTCTCTCTCTCTCTCATTCTCTCTCTCTCAAATAAATAAATGAAATCTGAAAAGGAACTTACTGCAGAGGCAGAAAGAAGGAATAATAATGCAAGTAACCACAAAACAGAAGCCAAGAACTAGGGGAGATCTACACAGACACTCATAATTAAGATAAAATTCCAGGTAAACCTGTAGAATGTTGGTCTCTAAGGGACAACCTACTTGCCTTTGTCTAGCATTTGAAATGGCTAGCATTTCAAGCCATACCTTCAAGCCAGATGGCTGCCATGGGCATCTGTTCTCCATATGAGGACACAACTCTAGTGAGGTTGAATAGATTCACAAGGGAATTGGGAATAGGTACAATGGAGAAATTCCCAGAAAAATCAAGGCTTATAGTCACATTGATCTATGGGACCAATTTATGTTTATTGGCTTATCCCACAGGAAGGCTGGTTCTAGCATTTGATTCTCAAGCTGCCCAGTTCCCCATTCACAGTGGGGCAATGGCTGAACTAGGCCAGTTGTCAGCCAAGAGGGCTCTGGCAATGTCCAGGGATAATCCAAGCTAAATTCAACTAGAGAAAGGGAAGAGTCAAACTTCAGGGCAACCAAACACAAACACCAAGTTTAGAGGCAGAATCAGAGCAGGAGTGAGGAGCCAGGAGCTCAAATCCGGCAGGGAGGAGACCAAAGAAAGAGAAGCAGACTCCCAGTGGAGAGAGACCTAAGCGATCATCTTAAAGAGCCCTGGGGCACACTGGTAGTGAAGTCACCCTGACTTAAAGGGCAAAAAGGAGGTTCTACAGCAATTTAGGAAACATACATCCCGCAAGCCTTCCTCATAGCCTGTTTGGTGATACTGAGTGAGTCCCTCTGAGCTCTCTCCCTTCCTTCCACCCACGTTTCCCCCAAGCCCATGCTGTTATTTTTGATACACTAATGATGTTGTTATTAATTCCCTAACAAGTCCCTTATATTCCCATACATTTCATATTTCACACTTCCTATCTCACACCTATTTGACACACACACAACTATATGGTGTGAAGGGAGCCTGGCAGAAATCAGTACTCCCATTATACAGGTGTGAAAATAGATCCCATTATACAGAAGTCAGAGGTGGAATTGTGACTGGAGACATGATCTCCCACACCATATCTAGTTCAATGCAGGGCTGGGGCTTAGAAATCCTGGACAACTTCATGCTTAACACAGTAACAGCAAAAACAAAACAAAACAAAA
>PISX010017795.1:0-42406 GCA_004024625.1 Mellivora capensis | reverse complement strand
GAGAATGACATTAATTAGCAAGGATATCTTGAATGAATCATTTTATTTTTTTCTAAAATTTGTCCTATTTATTATAAAGGGGTTAACCAGATCATGCTTCAGTATTAAATGTTTCTCAAATCTCGTAAGTTGAATAAATGAGAGCCTTTACAGTCTTCCATTAATTAAGAAATACAGGAAGAAATTCTGCCCATTTCCAGTCCCTTTTTAGATCAGAAACCCTTACTTAATTTTAGTTTTCCTGGGTCTGTACCATTGTTGCCTAAGTTCCCAAAGTTGGGATTCTGCTGATTAATCCATACCATTTAATCTTATATCTCTTTAACCTTTATTATTAAAGTGTCCTGTCCTTTTTTTTTTTTTTTTTTTTTAACTTTTCCTTACAGATTCTCCCCTTCTGATGAAAGGACAGAATGCATCATTTTGAAGTTAAATCTCTCCTTTATCTCTTAAAAGAACCACAAAATCTTTTTCCACTCTTTTTATTATTATCATTTGGGATGAGGAGAAAGGAGAATAAGGTTGGGACATGATCTAGTAATTTCCAGACCTCATGTTAATGTCTATTGCATGCTCTTCTCACAACATATTGCCAGTGTTTGACCTGGTTCTAATTTTTTTTTCTTAAGTAGTTAAAAATGAGTTTTACTTCCTCCCTTTACTTCTGCCCTGCATTCAGTGAGTGGCCCATTATATGATAGTTGATTAACCAGATATTGGATGATATAAGGGTAGTGTCAGAACTAGAGAGCACTCAACCAACCATTGCTATCTTCCTTTCCCTTAGTTAAGACCAAGTTATTGTGACTTTTTATATTCAGTTGAGCGTGTGAGCTGTGGAAGTCAATTTTCTCCCTTTGCATCTCTTCAGCTTTCTTTTGATGGTTATGTTTTGTCTTGGACTAGATACTATTGTTCTGAAGTACACTTGTGCTTTTGTGTATAAAGAAATTTAGTTACTCTTTTTAAAACTTTTTGTTGTGTATAACATTTCATGTAAGATTAATTGAATAGGATGCATTTTGATTGGAAAATTTTAGAAGCCTGCAGCTGGGAAAATTTATGAGTATATGTTTTACCTGCTGCTAGTGTAAAAATATTTTAAAGTAAAGACAAGTTTTAAGTAATATCTTTTAAAGGCATTTTAAAAACCCTATTTTTTCTATTACTTATGCAGTCACTGAGTAATACTGAGTGGCAATGAAGAAATTATGTTGAGGTTTTTTCAAAGAGCTGCTTCTGATAGGAAAATGCTTAGTAATGATGAAGACACACCCTCCAGTTCAGTGGCCATTTTGTAATGTAGCTCTTCTGGAGAAACAAGTGGGAACCATCAAAGAAAGAAATGTATGGATCAAAAGAATATGGGCAAAAGGCAATAAATTTTTCATCTAGATCAACTGGAGAAATTTTAACTATGCTGCCCGTGAGTAGTAGTTTATTTAATAAGTAGGACCAATTTTTATGGATGCTTTTTGCTTACTTAATCTTCTTGATTTCTGTGATTAGATTTTGCTTTGTTCGTATTGAGGAACAATTAAATTAATGCTTGGATTCAAGGCTTTGGGTGTAGTAATTTAGAAGTTATGTTGAAATGTGTCAACTCCAAAAAGTATTCCCTGTTATTTCATAATTGATCTTATAAAGTACTTTTTTATGATATTATCTGTCCAGGGTTTAAGATTGGGGGTGGGGGAGGCAGTGAGTTGTCATTTTCAAATTATACTTTCTGATTGTATACTGATTTAAAGATAAGTGAGAAGTCTATAGAAATTCAGTATAATGGCAATATAATTAATAGTAGTGGGGAAATTTATTTTGTAGGGTTTGTTAATTATGACAGTTTTAGCTCTTTAAAACTAAAAGGGTCTTCATTAAGAATAGAAAAATAGCTATCTTGTGTAGTTTGGTAACGACAGTCTTCCTCATTAGCTTATTTTGTGGTGTTGTGCAGTTAGCCTGGAAGAAATAAGGGAATCAGCAATTGACAACAGGAGTTCCTCCTTTTTCATCAGATTTTCCCAGGAAATTGCTGTTAGCAAATTAGCAAAATGTGATAATTACATTTAGATCTATAGCTTTAAATTATATTCAAATTATATTCAAAGATAAAAGAAAATATTTTTAATCGCTAATAATCATTTCCAGGCTAATATTCTCCATCAAATGCCCTTAATTACAGATATCTTTTCCTTAAAGATTTTATTTTGAATAAAAGATCTTTTAGAGATTCCTTTGATGTGGCAGAAACTTCTAAAAATATTTAACTTACCATAATAGTACTTTTTCTTCTGAAGAAATTAAAAATGGATACAAATTTTTTTTTAAAAGATTTTATTTATTTATTTGACAGATCACAAATAGGCAGAGGGGCAGGCAGAGAAAGAGAGGAAGGGAAGCAGCTCCCCGCCAGGCAAGCAGAGAGCCCGACACAGGGCTCGATCCCAGGACCCTGGGATCATGACCTGAGCCGAAGGCAGAGGCTTTAACCCACTGAGCCACCCAGGTGCCCCTGGATACAAATTTTTAAAGAAAAGTTACCCATAAGTAATTTGACGAATTCTTTTAACAAGGGAATGGAAACAAAGGCTTGTAGGTAAGCACAGGTTTCTTATAAGTTGAGGTGTTCATTAACAAAGTCACTTTTCCATTATACAATTTCATGTCTTTGTGCCAGTGCCTCCTGCCTCCTACCACCTTCTATTAGTAGCTAACTGCCTTTTCCTATTGCTTCTTGTGTTTAATATAGAGTTGCAGAGATCAAATGACATCTGACAATAGTTAGCATTTTATCAGACCTAATAGTATGGCTTTGATGTAGTACTGATATTTTAAATAATGAAACTGTGTAATAGTTGGCTAGATCACTAATTTTGATACAGGAAAGAACACAGGATCATTCTAGTTATTTCCTAGACTAATAGTTCAATACCTTTTAAATCAGGCCTTATGCTGGGCACCTTTTTCCACACAAATAACACATGAACATATTCTTATTATAAAAAAGTCAAATAATACAGGGAAAGCATCAGCTGTCCCTTAATCCTCCTTTTCTTTCCCTGTTCCTCTTTTCTTCCCAGAAGTAATCACTGATCACTGTAACCAGTTTTATTCCAGATCATTTTCAGTGTGATTTATTCACATATACATGCAAATATATGCATAATACCATAGGAATGTATCCTTTGACTTTTTAATAATGTAAATGGGGTTCTTCAATGGCTATAGTAGTCAATATTCTTATATGTACATTTAAGCATTCTTTTATAATTATATCCATAAAATAGATAGCTATTAGAATTGCTAGGTCAATGGATATATTTATATTTTTATAGATAAACTCCCACTAATAGTGTATGAAGTATCTTTTTCCTCATACCCTTGCCAACACTAAACATGATCAAATTTAACTGTTGCCAACTACCAGATTAAAATTATATATTTGTTTGAATTTGCACTTCTTCTATCAAGGATAAAGTCTAATATGTTTTTGTTTGTATTCTTCCATTTGTATTTTTTTTCTTTGAACTGCCTCTTTCTATCCTTTGCCCATATTTTCAGTTTTTAATATTTTCTTAGTATAAATTAAAGGAATCAGTGTTATATGTTGGCCATATTTTCTTTCTAGTGTCATAAGAGGGTTTTTTTTTTTTTTTTTAAGATTTAACTTATTTATTTATTTGACAGGGAGAGAGAGAGAGAGAGAGATTACAAGTAGGCATAGAGACATAGAGAGGGAAGCAGGCACCCTTCTGAGCAGAGAGCCGGATGCGGGGCTTGATCCCAGGACCCTGAGATCATGACCTAAGCCGAAGGCAGAGGCTTAACCCACTGAGCCACCCAGGAGCCTTGTAAGAGTTGTTTTAAAAACCCAGTGAGCTGGACTTGAAAGTAATTTATAAGAATCAAGTACTATTGTTTTTATAGTCCCAAAATTCTTTGCAGCCAGTTTTAAGGTTGTATAATCTAAGGTAAATACATGTGAATTATAGCTCATCTGAAGAGGAGAGATTGAAAATAAATATTATCAGGAGAGTTATGATGTATTGAATTTTCTAACTTCATCTGTTAGATAACTTTAAAATTAACAAGTCCAGTTTCTGGTAAAAAAAAAAAAAACTATGCAAAGTACTATATTCGACTGAGTTAATGAATTTATTCTACATTGTTTATAGTGAATAAATAACAGCTTTGACTCTGTTGGTCACTTGTATTTTCTTTTTTTTAAAGATTTTATTTATTTATTTATTTGAGAGAGAGAGTGTGAGAGAGAGAATGAGCATGAGAAGTGGGAGGGTCAGAGGGAGAAGCAGGCTCCCTGCCAAGCAGGGGGCCCAATATGGTACTCGATCCCGGAACTCCAGGATCATGACCTGAGCTGAAGGCAGTCGCTTAACCAACTGAGCCACCCAGGCGTCCCAAGTCACTTGTATTTTCAAATCCTGGCTCTATCATTTACTATTTCTGTGACCTTGGCCAAGTTACTTGGTCTCTTAATGCCTTATTTTCCTCTTATCTTAAATGAGTTCTGCCTCATAAAGTTATTACAAAGATGAAATGAGTTAGTACATACAAGTGCTTAGAAATGTGCCTGGCACAGTGTCGATACCCAGTAAATGGTGCTGCGTTGTTGCTGTTGCTTGGGAAGAAATTAGGAGAGAGAGAATCAACCACACAGATGTGAACTGATACTGACCATTCTCTTGTGAGAAAAAAGTGCATCTCAGTAGTATCAGAATTAGCCGCCTAGTACTAACATCTCCAGACCGGAGGTAAACACTGCTGTAACCTAAGAAATAGGCTGATAGAGCAGGTCAGGGACAATTTCCAGACTCCCACTACTTATGGCTCCTAAAACCTGTGGAAAACTGCAGCGCTGGAATACTTGCTTAATTATGTTTATGTGATCTTGATCATATCGACTGTCACCCTTGGTGACTAGATTTCTAAATTGGTAATCTGTTACCCGTTGATTATTTTTCTTTGCCTTTATACTTGAAAATTTTCCTTTGGTTTCTGCCTGAATTATTCAGTTGTTACTTTATTAACTCTTGGCTAATAAAAACAGAACTCTCTTAAGGATACGTAAACAGAAAAATCACGAAGCCTGGAGATCATATGAACAATTTTATGACGACTTGGAGTTGCCACTCTCCAAGATATATTCACAGAAGGGGGGAAAAACCGAGATATGTGTTTCCAGATTCAAGTGACCATAGTTCTATGAAACCGAAGTCCACCAGTGAAAGGGGAATAATTTGAGATGAGGACAACCTGAAGAGAGGAAAAAATATGACTGAATTAATAATTGTACCATGCAAGACCAGCATTTTGGACTTTACAGAATATAAAATCTGGTATGGCAGTCATTTCTTGATCTGTTGGCTTTCCATACCTGAATATTAAAACAAGTATTTTAAAACAATAAGGGGCACCTGGCTGCCTCAGTTGGTAGAGCATGCAACTCTTGATTTCAGGGTCATGAGTTCAAGCCCCACATTAGGCATGGAGCTTAATTTGAAAAAGAAAAAAAAAGACAAACAAGAAAAGATTTGGTTCTTCCTTCTAAATACCCTTTTTCCTCAAAGAGAGTTTTGTGTTATTAAGGGTATAGGCTTTGGACTCAACATCAGCTACCTTTACATTCTTGCTGGGTGATCTTAGACAAGTTATTTAATTTCCGTATGCCCTAATTTCCTTCTAAAATTGGAGGAGTAGTAATAATTTGTCTTTAGAAGTTTGCTGTTAGGAGTAAATAAGGAATTATAAAACATCCTTAAGGCCTGCCATATAAGCAACCCAAGAAATGTTAACTGTCTTTACTCTTACTCTTACTCTTATTTTCCAGCTTTGGCTATATGCTTTTCTAAAATATTGGCCTCTCTGAGGGCCCTCCTCTGTATTATCTCTGGCTCATCTTATCATCTCTTTATGATTCTATACCTGTACATTACCCTGTGGGTTTGCCACCATACCTATTTGCTAAAAGCTCAGATCTGTGCATTCAAACTAGGGCAATTTCCTGATCTCCAGACATTTTAGGTCTAAGTTACTCATGTTTGAGTATATCACAGGCTCTCACTTCAGAATTTTGTTCTGCCGCTATTTTATATTTAAGTAAATAGCATGACCTAATTGTCCAAACCGGAAATCTAGGTAGGAGTCATCTTGGCCCCCTCCCTTGCCAGCCACTTTCAAGCATAAATGGGTACTAACCAAATTTGGAGAGAAGGTATTCACAAACTAATGAATTTTGGTTATGTTTTGGGAGAGGGAGTAGAGATGAAGGGTAGGATGAAGGTACTTTTTATATCTTTTTTGTTTTTTTAATTTTTATTTAAAAATAGCAAAACACTAAAAAAGAAAAGCTACAAAGTTAGGCAGTTGAACGTAATCCTTTTATAGCTAAGAAAAAAAGTTTATAACTTTTTCTTGACTATTCCTAGTGAGAAGTTAATGGCAGAAAATTCCTATAATTTAGTACCAGACATATAGTAGGTACTCAATAAATATTTGATTAATGATAAGCGAGCAAGTGATGATTGCCATGTGTTTCCCCTTTTCTAGCTAAGTGATTTTTCCAGTGGAATGCTGTTTGCACTCAGTCAGTGGCATCTAGAAGACAGAGCAGATAGTTGGTAAGAAAACAGAATCAGAATTTGACAAATAGTTACTGTAGACTACAAAGTGCTTTCCTAAGAGTGTACAGCTCTGCGAACCACTCCTAGGAAAGAGAAGGAGAGAGTCCATAGGATGCATCAGAATTAGTGTGAAAAGAGCATCTACCGTTCTGTGGGCTGTTCCTTGGCCTGATGCAGGTGCTTGGTTGTGAGCCTATATCATTGACAGGGATGTGCCTGTAACCAAAGGAAATCACTTTTGATGGCTGGTTCAAAAAAAAATTTTTTTTAAGGTTTTACTTATTTATTTGACAGAGAGAGATCACAAGTAGGCAGAGAGGCAGGCAGAGAGAGAGCGTAGGGGAAGCAGGCTCCTCGCTGAGCAGAGAGCCCGATGTGATGCGGGGCTCAATCCCAGGACCCTGAGATCATGACCTGAGCCGAAGGCAGAGGCTTAACCCACTGAGCCACCCAGGCGCCCCTGGTTAAAATTTTAATGCATAAATTTGGATGCAGTTATTTTGAAGATAACTCATTTCACTCTTAGAATGCCTGTTGAGGTTTAGATTACAAGTCATTGAAAAAATAGCTAATTTCCCATTTTGGTTTTTGCTTTTTTAATCTATCATTCTCCCAGAATAAAAAGTAAGGAAAAGAGCTGCTGGGCTACTTATTTCTTGTGAAATTTTTCAGTCTGATTCCTTATGCTCTAAAACAAGGTTTTTCAACCTCAGCACTATTGACAGTTTTAGTGCTTCTCCTGTGCATTATAGGATGTTAAATAGCATCCCTAACCTCTGCCCACTATAAGCCAGTACCATTCCTCCCCTCCTCAGTTATAACAACCAAAAATGTCTTAAGACCTTGAAGTTGGAGGATGGGGGCAAAATCTACTTTGAGGACTTCTGCTCTGTAGGAACATACTGTTTGGTTTTGGTTTTGGTTTTTTGTTTTTAACTGTCTTAATGCTGTTTTAAAAACATGGTCCAAAAGTCACATAATTGAGACCTGCTTATTACCCAAACTTTTCATTAGTCAGTGGAAAGTGAATATGAATGATTGACATTGAAAGGTAATTATTCATTTATTTGTATCTCCACTGAGACTGGTAACTTGAAATCTTATTGCTAGAGGATATCTTTGACATTTGTTACACTTGGTGGTAGTATTGAGTGACCTGGTCATTGTTGCAGAAAATTTGCCAATGCAAATATTTGCCCAATAGTGTATGAACACTTTTTATGAATACATAGAGTATTATGTGCATGTGTTATAGTATATTAGTTGGTGCTGGTGTGGTTTCATTTAAGGATATAACTAAATTAACATTTGCTTTTTGTTATATTCTCTTTCACTAGATATTAGAAGCTCTACTACCATTATATGGAAGTTTGAAAAGACACAGATGTTCTGTTCTAAAATTTAATAAGCTTATCTTTTCCCAACATTAAAAGAATAAGTTGAATTTTCAATTTTACATTTTTTTGCATGTTACTTTCTTAAATCATTTATACCAGATTCTAGGAAAACTTGACATCTGATTATTTATTTATTTATCTATTTGTTTAAATTCAAGTAAGTTAACATATAGTGTTGTATTGGTTTCAGGAGTAAAATTTAGTGATTAACACTTGCCTATAACATGCAGTGCTCATCACAGATGCCCTCCTTAATGCCCATGGTGAATTTGGCCCATCCCCCTCCCCACCACACCGCCAGCAAACTTCCCTTTGTTTTCTGTAATTAAAAGTGACTAATGGGGGCGCGTGGGTGGCTCAGTGGGTTAAAGCCTCTGCCTTCAGCTCAGGTCATGATCTCAGGGTCCTGGGATTGAGCCCCACATCGGGCTCTGCTCGGCAGGGGGCCTGCTTCCTCCTCTCTCTCTGCCTGCCTCTCTGCCTACTTGTGATCTCTGTCTGTCAAATAAATAAATAAAATCTTTTTAAAAAAAGGACTAATGGTTTGCCTCCCTCTGTTTTTTTCTTATTTTATTTCTCCTTCCCTTCCCCTATGTTCGTTCATCTGTTTTATTTCTTAAATTCCACATATGAGTGAAATCTTAGGGTATTTGTCCTTCTCTGACTGACCAATTTTCCTTAGCATAATACCTTCTAGTTCTATCCATGTCACTGCAAATGACAAGATTTCATTCTTTTTGATGGCCAAGTAATATTCCATTGTATATATACACCATTTCTTGTTTATCTGTGAATCAGTCAATGGATAGTTGGGCTCTTTCCATAATTTGGCGGTTGTTGATAGCACTGCTATAAACATTGGAGTGCATGTGCTCCTTTGGGTGAGCATTTTTGTATCCTTTGGATAAATACCTAGTAGTGCAATTGCTGGGTCATAGGGTAGTTCTGTTTTTAACTTTTGGAGGAATCTCCATGCTGTTTTCCAGAGTGGCTGCACCAGCGTGCATTCCCAGCAGCAGTGCAAAAGGGTTCCCCTTCCTCTGCATCCTCACTAATACCTGTTGTTTCCTGAGTTGTTAATTTAAGCCATTCTGGCCAGTATGAGATGGTATCTCATTATGGTTTTGATTTGTATTTCCCTGATGTTGAATCATGTTCCCTTTTTTTTTTTTTTCAATCTGTCAGCCGTTTGTATGTCTTCTCTAGAGAAATGTCTGTTCATGTCTTCTGCCCATTTCTTAACTGGACTATGTATTTCTTAGGTGTTGACTGTGATTAGTTCTTTATAGATTCTAGATACTCCCTTTGTCCACTAGATCATTTGCAAATATCTTCTCCCATTCTGTTGATTGCCTTTTAGTTTTTTAATTGTTTCCTCTACTGTTTCCTTCACTGTGCAGAAGCTTTTTATCTTGATGAGGTCCCAATAGTTCATTTTTGCTTTTTCCCTTGCCTCCAGAGACGTATCAAGTAAGAAGTTGCTATGGCCAAGGTCAGAGAGGTTGCTGCCTATTTTCTCCCCTAGGATTTTATGGTTTCCTGTGTTACATTAAGGTCTTTCATTCATTTTGAGTTTATTTTTGTGTATGAGGTAAGAAAGTGGTCCAGTTTCATTTTTCTGCATTTCGCTGTCCAGTGTTCCCAATACCATTTGTTGAAAAGGCTTTTTTTTTTCTCTCATTCAATATTCTTTCCTCCTTTGTTGAAGATTAGTTGACCATATGATGTGGGTCCATTTCTAGGTTCTCTGTTCTCTTCCATTGATCTGTGTGTCTGTTTTTGTGTCAGTACCATACTGTATCGATGATTACAGCTTTGTAATAGAGCTTGAAGCCTAAGACTATGGTGCCTCCTGCTTTGTTTTTCAACATTACTTTGGCTCTTTCGGGTCTTTTCCGGTTCCATAAAAGCTTTAGGATTATTTGTTCTAGTTCTGTGAAAAATGCTAGTGTTATTTTGATCAAGTTTGCATTGAATGTGTAGATTGCTTTGGGTAGTATAGACATTTTAACAATATTTGTTCTTCCAATCCATGAGCATGGAATGTTTTTCTCTTTCTTTCTTTGTGCTTCTTCAATTTCTTTCAATGTTCTGTAGTTTTCAGCATACAGATCTTTTAACTGGCATCTGACCTTTTAAAACTAACAATGGACTTTTAAAATTATACATAAAAAGAAAGAATAATACAGTGAAAGTTCCATGTACCCAGCTTTAGCTTGAGCAGGTGTTAACATTTTGCCAAACTGATCTGTTCCTCTTCCACCCCTACCTTTTTTCTTGGACTCTTTCAAAGAAGATCCCAGACATTACCTAATTTCACCTGTAAGTACTTTCTTATACATCTCTAACAGATCAGTATGTTCTCTTTTTTAAAAAATGCTAACTCTCATATAATTATTTAATAAAATTAGTAATAATTCCCTAATATTGTCACCACCTAGACCCTAAGACCTGACCTTCACTACTCACCTGCTTCTACCTACTGACTTTTATCCCACATTATTCCCTTAAGTTCTTCTTTCAAGCTTATCTTTTAGGTCAGGCAAAAGAACTGAAGGTCATAACATCCCATGCTATAAACTGAAACTACCCCTCCAGCAGTATGGACTGCCTGACAAACAATTCCGTACAGCCCAGATCACCCAGACTGGTTTGAATTTAACTCTCAGCTTGCACCTACACAGTTGGAACATGTGTGGAGTGACGAACAATTACCTTTACCTCATTCTAATACTAAAACTTCCATCCAAGAAGGAGCACAAGCCTCATTCATAGAACATAAGATATATATGGGCATGTTTCCCTTTTTTTTTTTTTTTTTAAGATTTTGTTTATTTATTTCACAGAGAGAGCACATGCAAGGGAGTGGCAGGGAGAGGGAGAATCACACTTCCCGCTGAGCAGGGAGCCCCAGGTGGGGTTGATCCCAGGACTCTGGGATCATGGCTCGAGCTGAAGGCAGATGCTTAACTGACTGAGTCCCCCAGGTATCCCTATAGTCATGTTTCCTTAAGACACATGCCCTGCCTTATGCCTGTCTTTAGTGGTGACAAGGCACCCCTATCTAAATATTCATTCTAATCCTAAATAACAGAAACCAATTCGCTCTTGTTTGGGGCATCAGGCTTTGGAAGTTATTCCCCATGATCTCCTTATTTGCTGCAAATAAAGTTTCCTTTGTGTGACAACTCACCTGGTATAATTCCTATCTGTGACTCACCAAGGAACAAACTCACATTAGTTCAGTTATAGTATCACCTAATAGCTAGTCTGCATTTGGATTTTGAGTATCTTAAGAAATGTCTTCTTGGGGCGCCTGGGTGGCTCAGTGGGTTAAAACGTCTGCCTTTGGCTCAGGTCATGATCTCAGCGTCCTGGGATCGAGCCCTGCATTAGGCTCTCTGCTCGGTGGGGAGCCTGCTTCCTCCTCTCTCCCTGCCTGCCTCTCTGCCTACTTGGGATCTCTCTGTCAAATAAATAAATTTTTAAAAATCTCTTAGCACCCTTATTTTGTACTTAAGGAAGCTGGGACCAAGAGAGGATTTTCCCAAAACATAGCAGAAGACTCAATATTTTCCTTGGTAGTTGAAACCAATGGTCCTATCAGAAGTATCATATGATGAAACATTAGCAAGGACCTCACCTGTTTTGTTTTGTTTTCTTCCCTGTGCCTAGATATTGCCTGGCATATAGATGATGTTCAATCAGTATTTATTATTGAATGAGTTGCTTAATTCTGTCATGTTGTCATGTTGCCTGTTCACTCTCCAGCCTAGAACCTGGAAGGTTACAACTTATTTTCTCTGTAATGTTTAAAGCAGTTTAGCCACCAGAGTGGCTTAGTTGGTTAAGCGTCTTTTTTTTTTTTTTTTTTTTTTTTAAGATTTTACTTATTTATTTGCGAGAGAGAGAGAGCATGTGTGGAGAAAGGTCATCCGAAGAAGCAGACCAGCAATATGGTACTGGCACTTCTATAGAAAGTACCACAAATCATGCAGAAAGCAAACAATGCATTAAATGAGTGTTTCAAGCTTGATATATCCTTTGGTGTGGGATCCGTTATCTTCAGTGGGTGGGTGGGCATGAGGTGCTGGTAGTCCCTGACTTAAATGACTCATTTTCTTGAAGTGCTTATTCAGCAAAAATGTTGGGGTTTCCTGTCTATTTTTGTTTATTTTTCTTACAAAAGTATGTTTCAGCCATCAGAAAAATCTCAGCACAACCAGAGACTCTTGGCTGTCTTTCATTTAGCAAAATTCTTTCTGGTGCTATGATGTGTGTTTTCTGTCAGCTAAAATTTACAGGAATAGTGAACCACAAGGATTTCCTGAGGAGGAGCTCCCACATGCTGTGTCTGAGGTTTCTCATATTTCTTTTGGCAACAATAACATTCTCCAGTACTACAAAATTATAGTTTGAGCCAGTGCTAATAATTTCTCTTCAAGAAAACAACCTAACTGAAATATTTGTGGTTCTGTTTTGCTTGAACTCAGGAAAAAAGTTATAACAGAAAATTACCTATCATCACCTACTCTGCCTTACCCTCCACAAACAAAGCCCCTTTCTGAGGCTGCCATCAACCTATAATAAACACTATATGAAACATAGAAATTTCAGTGTATTTGTTTATAAGCCTAATAGTCCCAGACCTATAATTATAGTGGTTAGGGCTGTTGAAATGGGCGATCACATTTTAATATTAACACATTTGCCTTTTCACTCTCATTTGTGTATAGAGTATGAAAAGCTCATCAGTGTGGTTTCATATTCTGTACTTAATTATCTTTTTCAAAACTATGACTTGTCGAGTTTCATTATAGCTATTCTTTGTTAATGCAGTTAGCAGGAAAGACTATTAAAATAGTCCCTTTATGGGGGCGCCTGCGTGGCTCACTGGGTTAAGCCTCTGGCTTCAGCTCGGGTCATGATCCCAAGGTCCTGGGATTGAGCCCTGCATCCCATCGGGAGCCTGCTTTCCCCTCTCTCTCTGCCTGCCTCTCTGCCTACATGTGATCTCTCTCTGTCAAATAAGTAAATAAAATCTAAAAAAAAAAAAAAATACTCCCTTTCCGGGGTACCTGGGTGGCTCAGTCGGTTAAGCATTTGCCGTCAGCTCAAGTCATGATCTGAGGGTCCTGGGATCAAGCACCATGTTGGACTCTCTGTCCAGCAGGGAGTTGGCCTCTCCCTCTCTCTTTGATTCTCCTCCACTTGTGCTCTCTCCATCTCTGTCTGTCTCAAATAAATAAATAAAATCTTAAAAAAAAAATACTCCCTTTCCAACCACATATCTTTATTTGTTTGTTTAAGTAGGCTCCATGCTGGGCTTGAAGCCCAATGTGGGGCTTGAACTCACCACCCTGAGATATAAGACCTAAGCTGATATTGAGTCAGATACTTAACCAACTGAGCTACCAAGATGCCCCCAACGACTTACCTCTTTAAGGCTTGATTTTCTTTCTTTCCTTTTTTTTTTTTTAAAGGTTTTACTCACTTATTTGTCAGTGAAAGACACAGAGAGAGAGTACACACAAGGGGAACAGCAGGCAGAGAGGGAGAGAGAGAAGCAGGTCCCTGCTGAGCAAGGAGCCGGATATGGGATTCCATCCCAGGACCCTGTGATCATGACCTGAGTCCAGGGCAGACGCTTAACCAACTGAGCCACCTACGTGCCCCAAAGCTTGATTCTCTTGATATACTTCAACCAGAACAATAAATTGCAATACATTGAATGAAGAAGCATAAAAGAATCCAGTTATCTCCTATTAAGACAGATAATCGGGACGCCTGGGTGGCTCGGTTGGTTAAGCAGCTGCCTTCGGCTCAGGTCATGATCCCACCGTCCTGGGATCGAGTCCCACATCGGGCTCCTTGCTTGGCAGGGAGCCTGCTTCTCCCTCTGCCTGCCACTCTGTCTGCCTGTGCTCACGCTCTCTCTCTCCCTCTCTCTCTGACAAATAAATAAATTTTAAAAAAAATTTAAAAAAAAGACAGATAATAAGGAGATTTGCAAAAAATGTAAAATAATCCACTTTGCTCAGTATATTTTTTTTCATTTGGGAAATTTTTTTTTCATTAAGATTGTATTATTACATTAATATTGTAATGAGTTTATTGTTATTTTTAAGTAAATTAATAAATGTTTTAAAAATTTTTTAGTTTTAATTTATAATATAATTTAGATATACACAAAAACTCTTTCAGGCTCTCAATAATTTTTAAAACCTTAAACAGGTTTTGAGACCCAAAAAAATCTGTGAAACACCAGTCATGATGTGGTTTTCTGAGATCTGTCAAATAGTACACAGGTTTTTGGTAGTTTCAGAGAAAAGGTAATAGTAATCTTAGCCTCCATTTTTTTAAACTAATAAAATAATAATTTTACCAAAAATTCCTTTGCACTCTTAAAAATCACTCATGTGCTACAAGGTCTATTTTGATCAGTTCATCTTGGCTGATGTTCAGTTCATTAACCAAAGAATCTTTGTTTTTCATTTGTGTGTTAACATTGGTTAAATTTTACAGTTTATTTTGGCTCAAAAGTGATTGAAGCATAGAAATAAAACAGTAAAATAAATGCTGCAACTCAGAATACTATCATAAACAATGAATAAGAGCTTTTAGAGTTCATACTGAGTTTATATATCTTAGAAAGTGGTCTGATTTGTAGAAGTTGTCCAAAAGAGGAAAGTTCAAATATGAAATATGATGGTGACTGGAATTACATTCTGTCAGACCTGCAATGCCTTCATCCCTCCAAAAAGTCTCCAAAGATTTTCTACTCTGAAATTTTTCAAATACCTAGTTACATAAAGCCATGAAACAAAGCACAGTGATAGCCTTGGCAAGCCAGAATTTCCCAGAACTGTAAAATAGTGCATTCTAGGGAGAAAGTGTTAAATTCTATCACTAAAGATGGGGAAGAAACCAGAGCTACTGAAGCATCATTCATAGTTGCATAGCTTAAAGAGATGAGTGTCACACCTTTGACAAGAACATCGTGAAACCAACCAAAAAGTTAATGAAAAGTTTAACATTTGTAGAAAAGGCAGAATAAGGTACTGAAGAAATTACTATATCAGATAACATCATCGGACATTATTGGTATTATTCAAAGTAAATAATTAATGCTGCTGTTTTTGCAAAATGTGAAGAAGCAGGTGTTCCAGCTTATGGTGTTCCCAACTGAGTAATGCTCTTAGTTGATGTGCAGAACATATACGGAGAACAAAGTATTCATTGTTTCTCTTCTGTTTAATCACGTTTTTTTTTTTAAGATTTTATTTATTTTTTTGACAGAGATCACAAGTAGGCAGAGAGGCAGGCAGAGAGAGAGGAGGAAGCAGGCTCCCCGCTGAGCAGAGAGCCCGATGAGGGGCTCAATCCCAGGACCCTGGGATCATGACCTGAGCCGAAGGCAGAGGCCTCAACCCACTGAGCCACCCAGGCGCCCTTAATCACGTTTAGAAGTATGTACAGATAATCCATTTTGTTATTTTGTGAGCTGTAACATAAACTGGAAAAGGAAGGGACTTTGGGGTTAGTGCTGACACAGCATCAGCCAAGTGTGTAGTAAGAAAGGTACTAGAATTTGAGTGAAAAGAAGTTTGACTCCATTCCCACCCGCCAAGCCTCTTGTCAGAGAACAGGTAGCAATCAAGAATATGCCTCAATATAGTGACTGAGCCTTTAATTAGAACAAGAGTCGGGGCGCCTGGGTGGCTCAGTGGGTTAAAGCCTCTGCCTTCGGCTCAGGTCACGGTCTCAGGGTCCTGGGATCGAGCCCTGCATCGGGCTCTCTGCTCAGCAGGGACCCTGCTCTCTCTCTCTCTCTGTCTGTCTCTCTGCCTACTTGTGATCTCTGTCTGTCAAATAAATAAATAAACTCTTTAAAAAAAAAAAAAGAAGAAGAAGAAGAACAGGAGTCAGCACACTAGCTGTTGGGCCAGGTTTGTCCTCTGTTCCCCACCTGTTTTTCTGTGACTGGTGAACAAAGAGTGGACTTTACACTTACAAATGGTTGGGGAAAATATCAAAAGAATGGTACTTGTGACACAGAGAAATTATAAGAAGTTCAGTATTTCCATAAATAAAGTTTTATTGGAGCATAACCACACTCCCTGGTTTATGTATTGTTGTGGCTTCTTTTGCACTACAGCAGCAGGATTGATTAGTTATGATAGAGACCATATGGCCTGCAAAGTGTGAAATATTTACTGTCTGGCCTTTTACAGAAAAACTTTGACAACCCTGGAATTAGAGCAACTCCACTTTGATCCATCTTATTTATTGTTTTTCCCCATGGGAGTTCACTTGAAGAAAGGGTTCTACGGCCTTAAAAACAAGCTTTGTTGGTTTTTGTTTTTTTTTTTAAGTATGTAAACTTTTCAAAAGGTCACCCCAACTGAACCAGCATTCTTGTTCTTTTGCCACTCTGAGGACAGAGCAGGGTGGAGTTTACAATTCATTTTGGAAATCCTTGAGTAATTCAAGGCAATATTTGAAGATACATTATGGGTCATACGAAGATTAACCATTTGTGCCACCAGAGATTTAAGTCTGGTAGAGAGATAAACGTACTTCTCCTTTTGTTATAATTTTTTGCATATTTTTCTCGAAAGAACATTAAACATAGCTTTAAAAGGAGGCATTTTTTTTTCAATTTTGAAAGCTTTTTAAAATTATTTTTATTATCATATAATGTATTATTTGTCCCAGGGGTACAGGTCTGTGAATCATCAGGCTTACACATTTCACAAAAGAAAGCATTTTATGTATCTTTTATTCTCTCAAGTTGATACCCAGCAAATTGCTACCAGTATAAGCAAATTCCCACTGCTTCTCATTTTCCCAAACTCAGGGACATAGTCCCTAAAAACATTGGTCTAATTTAACTGCCTTTCCTCTGTTTCCATAGCTTCCAAAACAATCCTGCAATTAATGATTTGCTTGATGTTTCTGTACTAAACTATAAGGAAGTTTCCCTGGTGTCTTCCTCTCTAGACACAGGAGGGACTGT
Organism: Mellivora capensis; assembly: GCA_004024625.1. Classification (NCBI taxonomy): domain Eukaryota; kingdom Metazoa; phylum Chordata; class Mammalia; order Carnivora; family Mustelidae; genus Mellivora; species Mellivora capensis. The sequence continues at coordinate 25,349 of PISX010017795.1, read as the reverse complement.
GTTATTTTAGATAGTATAGTATATAATATTTCAGAGTATTGACTTTGGAATCAGACCTATCCTGCATTCTTTATCTGAGTGAATCTGTTTCCTCTTCTATGAAATGGGAATTAACAATAACAATGATAACAATGATCATAATACTTTTTTAGGTTTGTTGTGAACCTTAAGTGAAATGATGCATGGGTTGCCTGGGTGGCTCAGTCGGTTAAATGTCTGCCTTCTGCTTAGGTCATGATCCCAGGGTCCTGGGATTGAGTCCCACACTGGGCTCCCCTCCCTGCTCAGTGGAGAGCCTGCCTCTCCCTCTCCCTTGCTGCTCCCCCGCTTGTGCTCTCTCTGTCTGTCTCTCTCTCTCTGTCAAATAAATAAAATCTTAAAAAAAAAGAAAAAAGATGCAAGTAGAGTGCTAGTTAAGTTTTTGCCACATGGTACTATGTTAGTTGTGTTGCTGTTTACTATAGTTTTGGTGGTGGTCATTATTTTATCTCTACTACCTAACATAAGGTCCTTTTTAAAGTATTAAATATTTTTGTTGAACGGAGTCAGGGTTTATTTTTAAAGAAGACTGAAAAAGTTAAAATTAAAGATCACTGTTGATCCATAAAATTGTCCCATAGGTTTTCGTCTAACAGTGATGCTTATGTATCTGATGAGATTGGAGTTTTTTTGTTTTGGGTGTTTGTTGGTTTTTTTGTTTGTTGGTTGATTGGTTGTTTTGGGGGGGGGTTTGGGTTTTTTCGGTCTGTTGCAAAACCTGTGCTGTTTCCACCTGGCTTATATAAAGTTGAAGTTTAAATTGAGTGATTACTATGGGCCAGGTATTGTTCTAAGTTGTTGTATATATTTAGTCCATATAAGAGCCCTATGAACTAGGTCTTATTTTTATTCCTATTTTAAGATGAGACAGCTGAAACCCAGGATTATAAACTGTCATCAGATACTCAGCCAGTAAGATGCACAATTGGGATTTGAACATATAGTCTGGCTCCAGAGTTTGTGTTCTTAATCACCATGTTCTAATGCTTTTATTACCCACAGAGTCTCTTGTTTGCCATATGGTTGTATGTAAGACACAGCTTATTTTAGGTAAATTTCTTGGAGTTTTAAAAAAGTTTGTTTACAGTGCTGGGCATGTTGTAGATAATACATACGTGTGCTGGAATGAATTAATGAATATGATGGTATGATAAAATTATAATTAGTGCAGTATAATTATTGCTTAATTCTTAGCTTCAACTAATAACTGCTTTTCACCTTAGGCCCTCTTAGGAACTATCTATAGCCAGGCTTGGCTATTTTGAAGCAATCTACTCTAATAGTACAAATATTTGGGCAAAGAAATTGCTTGACAAATCTATTTATATTCCTAAATTCATTTTTTCTTGCTGGTATCCACTCAGAAATATCTGTGTTTAGAGTTTTTCCTTTTTTGGGTCTCTCTGTTGAATTGTTTGTAGATTTTTTTTTTTTTTAATGTTAGTTGGCATTGTGACAGATAATTCACTTTTTAAAAGATGAAGCCTTAAAGAATTCATGCATACTGGTCATGATAGTGAAGTTTGGTGTTGAGTTTGGCCTCCTAAACTTGTGAAGTAGTAACAAAATTGAAATTTGCTTCATTTTATATGTCTCTTTCAGAATTCTCCACTTTACCAGTACTTACAGGATCTGGGGCACACAGACTTTGAAATATGCTCTTCTCTGTCACCAAAACTGGAAAAAGACACAGTGACAGAGGGACAACAAAAGCCTCCTGCCAGAGCCCTGCCAAAAGTAAGAAAGCATGTTCATTGTCTATGATTGATCTTTTGTTCTTCACCTCACTGATTTTTTTTTTTTTTTAAGATTTTATTTATTTATTTGTCAGAGAGAGAGAGAGAGAGCGAGCACAGGCAGACAGAGGCAGAGGGAGAAGCAGGCTCCCTGCCAAGCAAGGAGCCTGATGTGGGACTCGATCCCAGGACGGTGGGATCATGACCTGAGCCGAAGGCAGCCGCTTAACCAACTGAGCCACCCAGGCGTCCCCACCTCACTGATTATTTAAACTGCCTTTACTCTTACCCTTGTAGAAAACAAAACAAAACAAAACACAACAAAAATTTTATAAGCACCTTCATGTCCTCTCCGACACTGGTTAAGACTTTATTTTTTATTTCATCAGTAGTACAGAACTGTTTAGATAAATATAAATCTTGCTGTTCTGTACTATCTCAGTAATTTCTATAATGAATAGAAATTAATATGATTGAGGATTAAAATATATTAATTCTTTAAATATTGAACTTGTTTGGAGGGAACCAGAAAAATACATACAAACCTTAATGAGAACTCAACCATTAGTACTTTTATATTAATTAGAAAGTTTTTCTTTATGTATTGTTTTGAAAGAGAGCACAAGTTATAAGAAAGCAAACTGATAACATATTTCATAAGCAATTTTAAGGATCTGTGATGGAGTGGGTATATTTACCTCAGTTTGTGAAGCCTTTTATATCTATGTAGTATCCTCTTATGCAATAAATATCTCAGTTGCTGTACAACCCTGTGAGGCTAAGATACTGGCAGAATCTCCACTAATTAGGGTCTCTAAAATGCATTTACTAGATTCGTTTATGTCCTATTAGCCGTATTTAATAAAATAAAATAAAAAATTCCAGTACATTTGAGTTTTAACAAAAGGAATTCTAATTTAATAGAAAAAATAAACCAGATTACCTCATTTCTTGAACATTCTAGTCTAATCAGTATTTTATTACAAGACATCATTATTTTTGGGAGGAGGCTTTTAAAGTTTTCAATTAGTTGTTTACTCTGTGGTGGTAGAGAAGGAGGAGGTCTCTTCTCCTCTTCTTAGAAAAACCTCTATAATGTGAGGTAACCAAGCTGGGCCCATTTGCAAGAGTAGAATAAATACCAGAGAAATGTTTTTTTTGACTGATACTTACAGGGTAGGAATGAGAGAGTTAGAGCTTACGTGGATCAGAACCAGTTTGTTGTCCTCTGGACTTAAACTCTTTCTTCTCTGCCCCTTTCAAATGTGAATGTTCCTAGGAAGAGTTTTGAAAGCAAAACTAATAGGTTATTTATAGAATAAAACTTGGATTTAAGATTACTTGGCAGCCAAAGGAAAGAATAGGTCAAGGGATAGTCTTAGGCAGGATATGGGCATTGGCCGTTTTTTTGTTGTTCAAAGTTGAGTTTTACAGGTATTTAATCCTTTTCATTTATGATAGGTATTTTTACATATAGAAGTGTTATTAATTTATAAATAAATAAAATGAGAGTCTAAGATTTACTAGTCCTCAGAAATTGAGAAATAGCTAGAGAATTTTTTTCAAAATTACCACATGTCTAGAAAGTTCCTTTGGTTTTCATAGTACACATTTCAATTGTATGAGCTATATTTTCTTAAAATGGAGTTTTTCTAAATCTGGGAACCAAATTTTAGAAAGATTTGTTGTATTATTTAGTTCCTTCTCCAGAGATATATTTTCATAATTGCCCCCAAAGTTCTGTTAAAGCAGTGAAGTACCAGTTATTTTCTTTGGAAAGCAAAGTTTTTAATATAAGATCGTGATGAAACTGTCGTTATCCTTAATCACCCTTAACTTTTACTTTTTAATGTTATTGTGAAGTACTTATTGAGTACTCTTACTGGAGTTCTCATCGTGAATATTCATTCTCTGTATATTTTTCTAGTTTCTCTTCCTGTGGTTATTCTTAAATGTTCCTTCCATAAAATTTGAGCATCAGGCCTCTTCTCTGCTTGGTCTATTTTTCTGAATGATCTCATCTACTTTTTTGCCCTCATTGGCCACTTAAGTGTATTCTCCGTCTTCACTGAGTTTTGGACATGTGCTAAACATTTTCACCTGACCTGTGCCCCCAGGAAACTCAAAATTCATCTGTATAAAACAAATAAAATATTCCTTCCATGACTCCCACATTAATTTGGTCATTAAATGATATATCAAGTGAACTTCTTTTGTCTCTAAAATCCAACCTCATACCATTACTATTTTTTTGCTACCCTACTTGAGGCCTTTTTCATTATTTAGCTGGATTGTTAAATATCCTCCTAATCAGGCTTCTTGGCTACAGTCACTTCCTGCCAGCACTGTAGCCAGTTATTTTTCTTAAATGCTGATTTTTATTGTTTCATTTCCTTGCTTAAAAGTCTTTGGTTGCTCCTCACAGCCTATAAGATAAAGTCTAAACTATTAGGGCATATAAGATCAAAGTCCTTTAAAACCTCTCTCAGTGGTCATTATCATTCCCTTCTTCCCTTGGGTCTTAGCATGTCCCAGACTATGCTACCATGCCACTGACATGCTTCCATGGCTGTCTCCTTTCTTCATCCTGTTCTCTTGCCCAGAATGTTCTTCCCTCCTTTGTTATATTCCTGCTTATCTGTTAGGGCATAGCTTCAAGTGTTAGCACCTCTTGACCTCTTTACCCACACTTTCCCAGACTTTACATTGGTTTGTAATTATTTATACCATCTCTTCTATGCTAAGTTCTTGAAAACAACAGTTATGTGTATTCATCATTGTTCCTATGACCCTTTTTCAGTACCCGGGATATAGTAACCACTCAATGAATGTAAACACCATTTACTAGCATGGAAATGGGCTATTAACATTAAGGTAATTTGAATTTTTGGTTGATTCAGTAATATAACTTTTATTTTAGTATGAGACACTTTTTCTAAAGTTGATTAAAATGTCTTTCTACCTTAGCATTGTGGAATGAAATGTACTTAGTATTTGAGAACTTGGAGCATCTTATGTTTTTCATTTTGAAATACATACTATCATCATCTTGACATAGCTGATATATAGTGTACCCAATAAATGGGCTGCATCAGGATAACTTCTGAGTGGTCTTTTGAAAATTTGCTTTCAGGTCTCATTCAAAACTTAATTTTAAATTAATCTGAACCTATAGTTCGGGGACCCAAGAATATTTCTAACTAAAATCTCCAGGTACTTCTGATATGCAAGTAAATCTGGGAATTATTAAGGAGGATGAGACATATTGACAAAGGATATAACCTAGATGATTTTTTTCCTCCCTTTTTCTAATAAAAATTCTGATTAATTAGAAATAAGTTATTTGGAGTTTTTCTGCTGTTTGAGTGTGGTTTAATAAATCCTATACAATGTCATTCATCTCCTTCAGCAAGGCATCCTGTTAAAAGTGGCTGAAACCATCAAAAGTTGGATTTTCTCTCAGTACAATAAGAAAGATGACTTACTTCATAAGCTGGTAAGTGTTTGCTCTACTTCTTTTTGTCAGTTTTCAGGGCTCCAGTTTACTAATGACAGAATCTATTGAATCATAATTTGTTTTGCCACTGTTTTGGGCAGTGATTAATGCTAAGTAGAAATTCTGGGCAGTTCTCTGAAAGGAGACTGCATGCTTCATGAAGTGTTAATGAAGTTTGTTGGTATCACCTTAAAAAACCCAACAAATCCTTCAATAATTGTAGATATTTGAATTAGAATTTATTAGTAGTATTTCTTAGCACTTCCAGGAGGTTATTAGCCATTTAGAATAGAATATTCTGGTAGTTTTTGATACCTTTGTTAAGTTACCAATTTCCTGCTGTCTTCTTCCTCCATTGACAAGTATTCCTCTCAATAGGAAGGAAATATATGATTTAGTGAGATCTTCTCCATTTTTATTAGGAGCTTGACTATATCCTTATCCTATGTCTATGATTACAAAGTTTGGGCAAAATCAAAGTTGTTCCCCCCCTAATTCATTTATCATTAATCTATCATTCTCTGGCAACTTCATATGTAAAATGTAGTCTTCCAAGCCTAATGATCACAGAATTTCCCAAAGACTTGGAATTGTGACCATTAAGTCTTTCTGATTCCTGTAAGGCTTGCTTTTTTTTCCCCGCCTATTCTCTCTACTGTAATAAATCTGGTGTTTGACCTCTGACCCCCAAGAGAGAGTGCTTCAACTTTGTACATCCTAAGCAATGCAAAATCCAGGTAGTATAGCTAAAAAATTGAAGTTAGGAAGTTCTCATGGATCTCAGAAGGAGTAATCAAGTTACAAGTAAGCAGATTTCAGGATCCTCTGCTGGCCTATGACCTGAAGATGATGATTATCATTCTTGCAAATTACCATTTATAAAGAGATGTTTACAAAGTGCTTTCACATTTTGATTTGGTAACCCAAACACCATAAAGTTTAGTGCATTTTACCTATTGGAAAGCCTGAGATTCAGACAGTTCAGTTTGGTTTAAGAATACTTATGAAGTGAATTGTTAAAAAAAGTGTTCAATGAGAAAGTGATAGAGTTAGAATTTGAACTCAGGTCTCCTGTTTCAAAGCCTAGGCTCTCCATTATTACATACTACCTCTCTAGCTTGAGTTTTTGTGTTGACTGACTAAAATTACTTTTTTAGCAATCCAAATGGGCAAGTTCTCTGTTCAGGGTTTCATCTTTGTAGGTATGTTGAGAAGGTCAATGAAGTATCTTGTCATCTACGTAGAATATCATCTCTCTCCAGGTGGAGCCATCCTCATTCTTCAGTGATACTAGGACTGTGGTAAGGTATATGGATCCATATACATTTTTCTGTGGTTTAGTCATGGTTGGCATAGTCCTGATCTTTTCATTCTTGGTCCTTTGTCACTGGCCACATGTTTCACTGTGAAGTACCAGCTCCTATATGCATCCTTTTTGTGCGTATATTACAGAGAACTGTAAGAAGTACATACCAAAGAAGTCATTTACTAGTAATGGAACAAGGAATTAACCTGTGGCTTCTGGAATGAGATGCTTGACTTTTTCCTTGACCATGACATATTTAATGTCTATACAGATATTTAATGGCTATACAGATATTCAACCAGTCCCTCTTGCCTTTTATAAAAATACTAGCAGTTGCTCCATGATAGCTGAACCTTTTGCCATTATTCCTTTTTATTAAAGTAGTACTTCTTAAAGATTAAAAAAAAAGTTATTATATAACAACTATAATGGTAGTGTTATTAGCACTTTTTAAGCACTCATTAGCCTGTAAAGTGCTTTCACACATGTTATCTCATTTGGTCCTCATCAGCTTTATGAAACAACACAATATATTAAAAAGTATATAAGATCATTGAAATGTATTGATACATGAATAATTCCCATCTCCATCCCTAGGGGTAAAAACAGAAATCTCTCTATTCTTTAGTTGTGCTTCTCATACTCTTTCATTCCACACAGGTAGAAATCTTCTGAGTTACCTTCTCATACCATTATTCCATTTAGATCCTTAAAGATTCCTTTTACCCATTGAATCAAGTCTAGTTCGTCACTTCAACAGAAAGAATCTGCATAATTTGGCCCTAAACTACCTTTCCAGCCAATATTTTCATCAGCCAATTCAGTCTTCCTTTTCTTTTATTCCGTATCTATTCTGTATTTGTTTGTGCTATTATACTGTGGTAGAATTCTTTCCATTTTTTCTTTTATTGCAGTCTTTTCAACAAGCAGTCCTAGTGCTTCCTCAAGTCCTTTCCCCCTAACTTCAGCCTAATTGGATCTCTTATTTTCTTCAACAGTGTAGTAATAATTATCCATGCTATGTTTTGTAGGTTTTGTATTCTATTATGTGTCCTTTTCTTTATTGTATTTTCATGTGTATTGTAATTTCATGTGTATTAACAGCTAACACTTACATAGTATCTACTATGTAAATGTTTACTGTGCACCAGACACTTAGTATTTCATAAATATTGACTTACTTAATTCTCACAACAACCCAAGGAAGTAGGTACTATTCTTATCCTCATTTTGCAGATGAGGAAACTGAAACAGAGACGTTATTATCTTAAGATGTAGAACCAGGATATAAATCTGGGGACTAACTACATCTTGGCACTGAGACTTGTTGAGGGTGAGCCAGAGTTCACATGGTACACGTCCTAACACAGAGCACCCAACCATACAGAGGGTACCTACTAATATGTAGTCAATCAGAATTAGTCCTTTTTTTTTTGTAAAGATTTTATTTATTAGAGAGGGTGTGCACAAGCACAAGAAGGGGGAGGGGCAGAGCGAAGGGGAAAAGGCGACTTCCCACTGAGCAGGGAGCCCCATGCAGGGCTCGAAACCAGGACTCTGAGATCATGACTTGAGTGGAAGGCAGAGGCTTAACTGAGCCACCCAGGCACCCCAGCATTAGTCCTTTTTAAATGTCTTCATTTATTTGAGACTTGGACTGGAGTCCAAATAGGGTTATTGCGAGATGTTTCTTAATATTAGCAGGTGTGTATTTTTCCACTAATTTGATTGCCATATTGCAAATATACAATTTTAGAATTTGTTCTTAAAAAAATTTTAATTCATCGGTTTAATCTGATCTAATTTTAACTGTAATGAGTAGAATATAGATCAAATTCTTCCTGTGTAGAGGCAGTCAGGTTACTAGGTAATACTGCATTAGTTTATTTAGAATGTCTTGTCACTTTCAAGTTTATTTGTATGTTTGGGTAATTATAGGTGGTTACTTGGTCACTTTTTTTTTTTTAAGACCTTATTTATTTATTTGACAGAGAGAGGGATCCCAAGCCGGGGGAGAAGCAGGTTGCCTGCTGAGCAGGGAGCCTGATGTGGGGCTCGAACCCAGGACCCTGAGCCGAAGGCAGTTGTTTAAGTGACTGAGCCACCCAGCTGCCCCAGTTTGTCACATTCTTGAATCAAATATTCCTAAAGCTATTAGTACTGCCTCAAAGCACATAGTTTTGAGGAAACATTATCCCAGCTTTGCACACAGGTCTGATGCCAAGGATGGTGTTAAGAAAATGTGTACCTGGGACGCCTGGATGACTTAGTTGGTTAAGCCTCTACCTTTGGCTCAGGTCATGAGCCCAGGGTCCTGGGATCAAGTCCCACATCACGCTCCTTGCTCAGCAGGAAGCCTGCTTCTCCCTCTGCCTGCCCCACGCCTTGCTTGTGCTCACTCGCTCTCGCTCTCAAATAAATAAATAAAATTTTTAAAAAGTGTGTACCTGATTAGGCAGCATATCTAAACAAGGGGCTATGAAGAGAGAAATCTCTCATTCTACATTAATAACCTTCCCCCTCTCTAATAGCCTTAGCCTTCCTTTAGTTAGGCTTCTTTAAACTTACCCATATGTAGGTGCATAGAGGTCTCATAAAAGGTACAATTTAAAGCTTTTGTAGCAAAAACTTAATTTTAATCCTTAACATTTTAATACTGTTTTGTGTGGGGAATCCAAATCAAATAATAAGGCCAATGTTTGGAGATTTATTTCAAAGATTACTTGAAAAGCTGCCATGTTCCTCGTCCTGCTCTCCCTGCTTCCCACCCTGTCACTAACAGTGGTATAAAGTGAATTATGCTATTGTGTTTATGAAAGTGAGGTAGAGTGTCAGTTAATTGGTTCCTAATGTTAGAATTTTGTTTTTTTTAAGGTTTTATTTATTCTTTTTTTATTTTGGAGAGAGAGAGAACAGGGAAAGTAATAGGGGGAGAGAGAGAGATTGAGAATCCCAAGCAGACTCTGTGCTGAGCACAGAACCCAAGGCAGGGCTCAATCTCATGACCCTGAAATCATGACCTGAGCCAAAATCAAGAGTCAGAAGCCTAATTGACCGAGCCACCCAGGTGCCCCTTGAATCATGATTCTAATAAGAGAAAGGAGGCACCTGAAAAGATGCTCAATATCCTTAATCAGAGAAATGTAAGTCAAAACCACAATGAGATATACTCTTACAGCTCTCAGAATGGCTGGTATCAAAAAGACAAGAAATAATAGATAATTAAAAGGAATAAAAGTGTGCCAGGCTGGCTCAGTCGGTAGATCGTATGACTCTTGATCTTGGAGTTGTGAGTTCAAGCCCCACATTGGGCATAGATCTTTTTTTTTTTTAATTTTTTTATTTACTTATTTTTAAAGATTTTATTTCCAAGAGAGTATGCAAACATGAGCATGGGGAGGGGGACAGAGGGAGAAGCACACTCTAGCTGAGCACGGAGCCCCATGTGGGCTCATTGCAGGGCTTCCAGGACCCTGGGGTCATGACCCAAACCCAAGGCAGATGCTTAACTGACTGATCCACCCAGGTGCCCCTGGGTATAGAGCTTTCTTTAAAAAAAAGAAGAAAAAAAAATCAATAAATATATCAATATAGGACTGGTATTAATTAAGAACATTCTTCTCCTTCTCTAAAAGTGATGTATAATGCACAATCAGGAGGACATGCACTCATGGTTGGATATATGGATCACTGCATTCCTATTCAGTCCCCATTATGATCAGCTTAGGCAGGGCAGGCAGGCACTTGTGTGGGAATGATGAACTGGCTATAAGAGCAAACCCATGTCCTCAAACCTTAGACCTAGCTGGTTTTACTTTAATAGCTAAAGGCCTTGTACATTAAAACTTCTCTTTATTTATCTTAAAATAGGATCATTCTGTTCTTAAATTTAATGCATCGTAAAACTTCAAATTTTCTCATATAGCAGACTGTATATAGGGAAGTATAATTGATTATCAGAGACTTGGGATTTGAAATCAGAATTCTGGAAAATTACTTAATCTCTTTGGGCTTTAGTTTTCTCCTCTGTAGAACAGAGAGGGGTATGAAAATGTACATCATGGGGGTTACTGTGAAAGTTAACCTGTGTACTGTAATATTGCTTCTTCTTCTCACCTTTTTTTTTTTTAATTTATCTTTTTAAGTAATCTCTACCCTTAGCATGGGGCTCAGACTCCTAACCCTGAGATCAAGAGTTTCATGCTCCTGCTACCGAGCCAGCCAGGTGCCCCTCATCTCTCATCTTTTTACCATGTATACTCTGTGTAAAACTAAAAGCAATGACTTGCAGGTCTAAAGAGGCTTCTGTTCTTCCATCCCTCTCTTCCAGCTGTTTCATCTGGTCAGTTCTTGTTCATACTTTTAAGACTCAGCTCAGGCATCATCTCTTTTCCTTTCTCTGACTTCATTACAAGTTTTGGTTCCTCTGTGCCATTTTCATAATAACCCAGGTATGCCTCATTGAACTTCTTTGCACATTATGTTGTAAATGTTTACTTTTCAGTCCTCTTCATTAAACTGTGAACTCTTCAAGAGTAGAGACTTGTATGTTATTCTCATTGTTCATGCCCTTGGTTTCAAGCATGGTTCTTGGTGTGTGTGTGTGTATATATATATATAATATTTTTTGATAGATAGAAGGAAAAGAGGAAGGAATAAATGAGCTAGTATATGTGAAAGCATTTTGTAAACTATAAAGTGCTATGCACTTATTAGTGTGGTTTTGTATTATATTCCTCAGTGTTTTGTTTTTAATACCCGAATGTCCGTTTGTAGAAGGCCTGGATCCTACTGATGTAATTCTCACTGTTCTGGCTATATTGTTCCAGTATCCAGGGACAGCGTCTGAGGTTACAGGATTATAGTTTCCATGCTCTGTTCCAAAAACCTAATTAATTGGGCTTAACTGGACAGGTTTATTAGTCTTTAGTTACTTCACATTTCTTTATTAACAATTTGTATTTCACATCTGGTGGCTCAATAACATCCAACTCAGTCTTTATTGTTTCACATTTACGGTGAAACTAAAACCCCATCCGTTATAGTAAAGATAGATTGAACTGCTACGTCTTCTTCTTGGATGTTATACTGAAAATAAATACCCAAAATTTTGTTAGCACATTAGAAGCTTAGCATTTAATACAAAATTATATATGTAATAATGCCTCTCTTCTGGTTTTTAATGGCAAGGATATTGGATTCCGACTTGACTCACTACATACCATCCTGCAACAGGAAGTCCTGTTACAAGAGGATGTGGAGCTGATTGAGCTACTTGATCCCAGTATCCTGTCTGCAGGGCAACCTCAACAACAGGAAAATGGACACCTTCCAACACTTTGCTCCCTGGCAACCCCTAATATTTGGTACTGTCCAGAAAACATCTATCTCTTGCTTACAAAAATGGTATTAGCAGAGGAAATCCATCATGATATTCTCCATTGTAAAGATATTATAAACTTTCCATGCATTTTAACATTGTAATTAATGTAATGATACCCCGGAGGTTTAAAAAAAAAGTACCTTTCTAAAGTAAATACTATTTAAAGTGAAGCTGGAAGAAAATCTGCTTGTCACACATTTTTAATTCAGTATAATTAGTTCTGTGTTTAATAACCGAACAAGCAGGCATAACATGTGCCTCAAGGATCTCTCTTACCCATATATCTATACACGTGTGTGGATGTAGTCCTAGCGAGTTCTTTATGTATCTTTAAAATTAATAGATTATAACATAAACGCATTGTAAGGGCGCCTAGTGGCTCAGTCGTTAAGTGGCTGCCTTCTGCTCAGCTCATGATCCCAGAGTCCTGGGATGGAGGCCCGCATCAGCTCCCTTCTTGACCGGAGGCCTGCTTCTTCCTCTACCACTCCCCTGCTTGTGTTCCCTCTCTCACTGTGTCTCTCTCTATAAAATAAATAAAATCTTTAAAAAAAAAAAAAAAGACGCATTATAGAAACATCAAAAATAGGATGGGACATGGAAGTAAACAGTCAATTCTTGCTTTGTTGACCGAGAAGCCATAAAGAATAGAATGACAATTCAATCCTAAAACTTTTCAACTACTTGAAGTATTTGGATGTAATACAGAAGTTCCAGGACATGTTTTTAGAAAGGACAGCAAAAAGGGATTGTATATACAGAACTGTTCATGTCTCCTCCTGTTAAGGTATGCGTTTATTAAGTAAACAAAATCATTACTTGAATTATTCAAGTTATATAGGTAGGTACATAACTGTGGCCTCAAATTTCTGAATTTATCTGTCTTTCCTGTCATGTTGACAAATGTTTCATATTGTAACAGGTAGCAAAATACGTCTTTAAAATCTGTAGTCACTCAGCATCATGATGAAGTAAAGCATCTTACCTTTTACAAATATAAGATGGCAAAGCGCTGCTAGAAGGAACCAGGGTTTTAAGAATTTTACAGCTTTAACTCTCAAGTTTCCTTTGGGCACAGATGTGATTAGGCAACTCTGAGGCCTGTAAATACTTTAAGACTTTGCTATTAATGCATGAAAGTATATGATGAGATTTTGCTTTGATTTTACCAGCATCATATGAAAGTAAAGAATTCCGAGAGAAATTAGGGCAGGTAAATATTTCTTAGGAAGCATTTTTACATGTGACTTTTCTTTGTAATTTGATTATAACTGTCTTCAGGTATTGTTGAATTTTTTTTTTCTAGACATTGTCAGACACATCTCCCTATAGTCACCTCTTTTTTTTTTTTTTTTTTAAGATTTTATTTATTTATTTGAGAGAGAGGCAGTGAGAGAGAGCATGAGCGAGGAGAAGGCCAGAGAGAGAAGCAGACTCCCCGTGGAGCTGGGAGCCCAATGCGGGACTCAATCCGGGGACTCCGGGATCACGACCTGAGCCGGAGGCAGTTGTCCAACCAACTGAGCCACCCAGGCGTCCCATAGTCACCTCTTTCTTATATACATTTTTATCAAAGCCTTCATTGCTTAACAGATGTATTTTAGTCTGTAGATTTGTAATTAACCTAGAGAAAGAAAATTTTCATATATATTTTTACTTTACTTAAAGCAGTATAAGAAGTACAAAGTTTGTGCATATTATGAGCTGTAGTAAGTATGTGTATTCCAGATTTATGTGATTATTTAAAATTAGATGACTTTACTGAAACAATTACTCGGGTATATATTATTTCTATTGGAAAAATATTTATATTTTCTTGAGATGTTTGTTTCTGCACAAATAATTAGTATCTGACTTTGGGATAAGAACTCATGACAATATTAAAATGTATTTTAATATTAAAAATTAATAAAAATTATTTTTACTTTTAGATTTGTAAGATTGGATTTTAAACTCTGTTTTTCGGTTAGAAAAATCCATATCTTTTAAAAAAAAAGTCATTTCTGAAGATACCTATTACTTATGTCTCTTACCTGAACTTAGCTGAGATTTTAATACCTAAACACGAATGTTTTTTTGCTAGATATTTTTAAACTACTTCACATTACTTGTTTAAATGTCATATTTTTTTAAAGTCACACTTTACAAAGAAGCTAGCATTTTATCTATTTTAGTAAACCTAAATTACTAACACATCTTTCTCTAGTCTGATGATATCATTTTCTTGGTTTCTCTGTTATAGGGATGTCTCAGTGCTGTTTGCCTTCATTAGTTTACTCATTATGCTTCCTACTTCGTGGATTGCATCTTCCTGGCTGGTATGGGGAGTGATTCTGTTTATTTTTCTGATCGTAAGAGCTTTGAGATTATGGAGGACAGCCAAACTACAAGTAACTCTAAAAAAATACAATGTCCATTTAGAAGATACAGCAACAAATAGCCGAGCTTTTACTAACCTTGTGAGAAAAGCTTTACGTCTCATTCAAGAAACTGAAGTCATTTCCAGAGGATTTACACTGTGAGTTCATTTTTCATTTTATTTTTTAAATAATTCTTTTCTATTACATGGTTATAAATTAGAGTACTTATTACATATTTTCAGCTCTGTGTTGCATTTATAGAAAAAACTAGGTTTTTCTTGGGCATTTACTGAAGTCTCTTAACTGTGAAGGAACAAATACATTAGGTGCTAGATTTAAGATGTAGTATTATTCTGCTTATCTACTTTGAGAAACCAAAGAGCTTTGAGAATTATGATTATTTCTCTGTTAACATGATTATTTTATGAGATAATATATAGAGAGAGCCTAACTTTGAACCTAGCATGCAAAGTTACCCAACAAATGTTTGTTTACTTTTTGCCAGATGCTCTCTTTCCTCAATCTAAATGATAGATGTATTGGACTTGAATTCATTTTGAAAAATTTTGCCATGCATTAATAATATTCTTTAGTAAATGTTAGCAGATATTATGGCACTAATATTCTAAGAATATCATGCAAATAATGTTTCACATTCTCACAGGAAATTAAATATTCACCAGTCTAGTCTAGTCTTAATTAAATATTAAGCTACCAGATTTATAGGATATTTATTCTATTATTAAAAGGGTAGTGATATTTATTGAGCACCATTTATGTTCCAAATACTGTGCTAAGTAATTTTGCATATAACCAAAAGCATACAATTACCTGTGGTAGAGCAAATGTTCAGATCCATTCCACCTGACTCTAGAGCTTTATCTGGTCCACTAGACTACCTGCTAACCACTAACAAATGAGAGTTGTACTACAGTATATTTAACCATTTATTTAACTCATATAACCTTTGTAATCTGTAGGCGGGAGGAAGCAAGTATATGGTGAAGAATAATTATTACTCTTAATTACTTATATCTGGAAAATTATGAAAAGGGGAGAGCAAAAGAACCTTGGGTAGTCAACTCGTTCTTCACTCTGCCGTGCTTATTAAGAATACTTAAGCAGTCCTGATGGAAAAGCTGTATGTGGACAATCACGAAACAGGGAAGTGGAAGAATCTCTAATAGTCATCTCATTCTTCACTCTGTTGCGTTCTAGAACAGTGTTTAAACAATCCCAAGCCATGAGAGATTTTATAACCTTTCTTTCTGTTCAATTCAAAATGTAATAGTTCTCTGTTAATTTTTGCCCTTCATATTGTAGTTAAAGTCCACTTTTTGGTAGAGCATAACAAATACTAATTTGTTGGAACATATTGATTTTAAAAAGTTAAAAACAACACCAAGTAATAGCCCCTTTTCATTCTTGACTTGCACAGTATTTCATTGAGAAGACTTGTTAAGCAAAGTGGCTATGTGCCCAATTAATGCTTAGATATGTAAAGGGTTTTCTGCGCATTTTGTCATTTTCCAACTTACATTATAGAATTATGTATAGAATTGGCATGAAGAGCTAAAATGGGCCAGCTAGACATGATTGACTTCTAGATTATGACTTCTATGCATTGACATGCAGGCAGGGAAAAGAAATGTTGGCAAAAATTGTGTTACTTGTTTCTAACTGGCTAATAGATTGAGAAAAATTATGAGGGATAATGAATCTTGAATCATAACTTTTTTAGAAATATTTTTATCTTCAAAACTGATTTATTAGTAAACTGAAACTTACACAATAGTGCTGTATACTGAAAACATGTCCTCTTTTGTTTGCCTCAATTTGTCCTCTCTAGCAAAGAATTTAACCATTCTTTGCCTCATTTTATTATTTAAAATAAGCCTATCAGTCATGGTCCTCTTTTTTTAAAATAAATTTTTAATGTCTGAATATATTTTAGTTTGGTTTAGTATTTTAAGAGTTTTGAGTTAAATGTCTTGTTTTACAAATTTGTCGTTATAGTCTGAGACACTTACAAATTCCGGTATTTTGTTTTCTACCAGGAGAGGTTGCTGATTAGGTAAAAAAACTATTACCCAATAGCTATGTAATATGTAATTATTTTTCATTTCATTCATAAAAGCATGATATATTATATATCATTGTTGCAAATAAGTACTCCCCATTTATCTTTTGGAAAGTGCTATGAAGTGTGCTTCCTCTTGAGTAGTTTTGAGAGTAGCTATGCTACTACCTAGTAACCCTTCCTTTGCCTTTCTACTTGCATTCCCCTGTTGGCCACTGGTCCTGTTATCTCTCTGCGTCCCCTACTTCATTTTGAGTAGGTAAGTGCCAGTGGCAGCAGGTGGGTAAGTCATTTCACCATACTTTTATGAATGTACAGAATGTATTTCTAAACAGTATTTGATTGTTCTGTACAAGGGACCAAAAATATGATTGATAAACATACGTAAATGCATATTAAGAATGTAAAAGTATTTGTAAGTAAGGCTTTCATACTTGTTATAGATAGAGGTTTTGAAAACTGATTTAGTATATTTTAGCAAGTAGAGTTTATCAAAAAATTCCAATGTCTTACATAAGTATTCCTAAATTTCTACTATATTTTGACTAAAATTTATTGTTTCCCCATATCAAAAGAAGCCTTTAGTCTTTGAGATTTAATTTTTCATTTGTCTTTTTTTTTTGGTGGCAATAGATATATTAGGGAAATGGCTGTTTATGAGACCTGAGTTGGGATATTTACAATCGTTTTCTAATAGAAACCACAAAAAAGGATTTTTTTTTCTAAGTTTAATAGAATTGTGGATTTAGGAAACAATAACTTTAGGACACCTGTACAGTTGTATCACATTTTACTTTTCAAGTTTGCTTGACAGGGTCAGTGCTGCTTGCCCATTTAATAAAGCTGGACAGCATCCCAGTCAGCATCTCATCGGTCTTCGGAAAGCTGTCTACAGAACTGTAAGAGCCAACTTTCAAGCAGCAAGGCTAGCTACCCTATATATGCTGAAAAAATATCCTTTTCTGTCTGTATGTAAGAATAAATATGCTTCCAGAGTCATGGATATAGATAGTGTAGTTGCATCCTGTGAAAGTTAAGTGTAAACTGTGATTGCCTATTTTGAAGCTAGTTTCCATCATCATTTCTGTTTTAAAACTGGAAATGCATTCTAGGGGGAATAACAATAACAGACAGGAAGAAAGTTTTTCTGGTCTCGTGTGGCTCAGTTTCAACAAGGAAAAAACTTGAAGGCCCTGCCATTACTGTACAAAGAATAAAGTTAGAAGAATCTGGCTTTGCTAGTCTGACATTTTTAAAAGCTGCTGGACCTGCAAATTTGCGTCATGACATGGAAATAAACTGGTAACAGGAAATCCTTCCCCTTTCAAAAAAACAGAGGCTCTCAAGTCAGATTGGCTAAGTTTAAATTTTGGCTGTATCACTTACTGCCTAGGTGACCTTAAGCAAGTTTCTCAACTTTCCGTACCTTGCTTTATTCATTTTAAAAATGGCAGTAACAACATACTCTTCCTGACTGTGTTTTTGTTGACATCAAATGAGTTAGTGCATCTGAAGTGCTTAGACAGCATCTTGTGTATAATAAACACTCGGACTGCATGGCAGTAAGTCTGTCACTTCAATTTACTACATCAGGAAATTCTGTTAATCAGGAAATAAAGGTGTATACAATCTTTATTTCAGTTAAGATTTATAGATCATTTAAATTATGAGTAAATGGAATGCAAAAATACTACTTGTACCTTCAGTATTTTGAATGCTATAGCGCTGATAATATAATGCTTGAAGTTTACAGAGTGCTTGAATATATCTTTATATATACCCTTCCAGGTAGATCATCTTATCTCCATTTTAGGAGGAAAACTAAGTAAACTCTCCACTTTGTGTGATTTGTTTGATGTGACATAACTAGTAAGAGTTGATTGAAGTTGTGTCTTAACTCTAGGACTAATGACTTGAAATCTTTCTCTATATATATTTTTTATTTTTGTTTTTATTTTTTTTAAAAGATTTTATTTATTTATTTGACAGACAGAGATTACAAGTAGGAAAGAGAGGCAGGCAGGGAGAGAGAGGAGGAAGCAGGCTCTCCGCGGAGCAGAGAGCCTGATGTGGGGGCTCGATCCCACGACCCTGGGATCATGACCTGAGCCGAAAGCAGAGGCTTTAACCCACTGAGCCACCCAGGCGCCCCTCTCTATATTTTTTAACTGTACCAAATTGTACTGCTTTGGAAATTTTAGTTATGAACTTTCCGTTCAGTTTCCCCTCTGCCTAAATACCTGCTTGGTATGTGTTACAAAGATGGAGTAAAAACTTGTATAACCTACTTTTAAAGACTTTTAGTATATTCAGTAGATAAACTGGTATTCATAATACAATACAAGTGCCCAGGGTGCCTTCCAGCATAGCAGGACAATGTACTTGGCCGGCAGGATCAGAGAATGCTTTCAAGAAATTGGCCTTGAGGATAATAGTTTGCATTCCAAGTAGAATGAAGCAAAGATACTGAAAGAAATAGAGATATGGTAGTGTGGCATGTGAACTTCAAGTAGTTACTCGTTCAGTAAATATTTATTGAGAATAAACTCAGTGCCAAGCAATATGCCAGCCCCTGGATTTATGGTGGTACACGGAATAGGCATGGTCCCTGCCTCAGCGTACTTACAGTTCAGTGAGGGGTAAGGGAATGAAAAGGAATAGCTTAACAATGATGGCAAATTTATGAGTTTCCTGTGCCAGCCATTTTTCTGTATAATAGAAACCTAGCAGTGAACAGGACAGACAAGATCCTTGTATTCATGGCTCTTGCCTTCTAGTGGATGAGATAATGAATATAAAGTGAACAGATGAGATTTTTACATATCTGTTACAAAGTAAAAAACCCCAGCTGAGTAGGATAGAGAGTGATTGGTGGGTTACAGCTTTCGATTGGATCGTAGTCCCCTACCATCAGGCCTCCCTGAAGAGTTGACATTTAAAATGACATTTGAATGAGGAGAAAGATCATGTTGCAGTCTGATGGAGCAGGGAGTGTAAAGATCTGGGGCAGGAGTTATTTTAGCATGATTGGAGCATATGGCCAGACGGCCATCATGTCTAGAGCAGAGTAAGTTGGAAGGTATCGGATAAGATTCAGAGGTAGGCAGAGACCAGAACATATTTACCACACAAGAAACCATAGGGAATTAAAATAAAAAAGAAGCCACCAACTATTTCCTTGAAAAGACCAGTAAGTATAAGCCCTCACATGTCTGATCAAAGTAAAAAGAGAAGAAATATACAAAATTAGTAATGGGAACAGAGCTGTAATCATAGATATGGAAGAAATTAAAATAATTATAACAAGATAATACATATAATTTTGTGACAGCAACTTTGAAAATGTGGAAGGAAATGGATAATTTCTTATCAAAATACAAATATTCAAAACTGACCTAGGAAGAATTAAAAAACTTAAAAGAGATTAGGTATATGATTAAAAAAATATTCCATTTAGGGGCGCCTGGGTGGCTCAGTGGGTTAAAGCCTCTGCCTTCGGCTCGGGTCATGATCCCAGGGTCCTGGGATCGAGCCCCACATCGGGCTTTCTGCTTGGCAGAGAGCCTGCTTCCCTTCCTCTTTCTTTGCCTGTCTCTCTGCCTACTTGTGATCTCTGTCTGTCAAATAAATAAATAATCTTTTAAAAAAAATATTCCGTTTAAAAAACAACACAACTGGTTATAGGTAAATAATGGAAAATTTGCAGCTATAAAAAATGATAAAGTTCTTGATGCACTACTATGGAACGGTATCCAAATCATGTTGAAGAAAAAAGGAAGTGTACAGAGCACTATTTACACTATGCTTCTATTTGTGCATAACAGGGATTGTGTGTGTGTGTGTGTAAGACTATAGATATATATGGGAGATATATATAGGGAATAAATGAGTGTGTACATTGTACATATATACACATATCTGCACATACACATTTATATTTGGATTTGCTTTTATGTGTGCATAAAATATCTTGAAAGATGCACAAAAATATCTTGAGAGATACTAATAACTGATTGCTTTCGCCTTTGGCTAGGGGAATGATATGACTAAGGGACAGGGGTAGGAAGTAGTTTTTACTGTACCTCTTAATACCTTATGGACATTTTATATTTTATGAATTTTAATCCTGTGGATATATTACATGTTCAAAAACTAAATGAATAAAAGAAATTTTAACTATCAGGGTTTTATAGTTTTCCAAAAAACTATTTTAGACCATAGAAAAGGCTAGAAAGCCTCCCCTACATCATTTTATTTATGAAGTTTCTATAATTGCAATACCAAAACACATTATAAAGAATTAAAACTAGACCAAACTCACAGATGGAGATACAAAATACTTGAATAGAATATTTATAGATTGACTATAGCACTATATTAAAATACTATTCTATGTATGAGCAGATAAGAGTATGCTGGAAATGCAAAAATAGTTCAGTATCAAGAATTATATGGAAATAAGTCTTTACAAAAACTGTTGAAGGTGGGGTGCCTCAGTTGGTTCAGCATCTGACTTTTGATTTCGGCTCAGGTCATGATCCTAGGGTTGTGAGATAAGGCCCCACATCAGGCTCCATGCTGGGTGTCGAACCTTGGAGCCTACTTAAGATTCTTTCTCCCTCTGTCCCTCCCTTACCCCTTATATTAAAAAACAAAGCAAAAACTATTGAAGGGGGAATAAAATCTCATAGTAAATTGATAGATGCCCCTGAGGAAGAGGAAAGCAAAAACAGAATAGTAGTCTGTGTCAAACTACTTGAGATAGAACAGGCTTAGTGCTAATGATGTTCTGCAGTGTGCATACTGGGAGGAAGAGAGATATCTTTACTGTGGTATACTGAGCCATGATACGATAAAGTACATAATACAGTTTCAAAGGGTACTTGTCAAAAATAATTAAGTTAGTACTTTAGCACTTGTGAAGAGCTGAACTTTTAATTCTTTGGATAGATATAAAGATACTTTATTCATAAGTATCCTATAAGATACCTGAGGTATGTTAATAGATTTTTATTTTTTTTAAGATTTTACATATTTATTTGACAGAGAGACAGCGAGAGAGGGAACACAAGCAGAGGGGTGGGAGAGGGAGAAGCAGGCTTCCCACTAAGCAGAGAGCCTGATGTGAGGGTTGATTCTAGGACCCTAGGATCATGACCTGAGCTGAAGGCACATGCTTAACTGCTGAGCCACCCAGATGCCCCAATATAGTAGATTTTAAGACTTTTTTTTTTTTTAGTGGACATTCATCACCTCCACTCAAAGTTCAGAATAAAGATTAGTAAAGGTAATTTTGGATGATTTCACTGTACCCTTTATATTTTTTAATGAAAGGCTTTGTTGATTGCCTTAACCTAATTTAACCTACCCCCTGAACTCTGAGAGTGACAATGTAACCAACTACATCTGTGTGGTGCCTTTTAAGGAGCTGGGCCTGGGACTTAGTGAAGAGCAAATTTCAGAAGAGGAAGCACATAACCTTACAGATGGCTTCAGCCTCCCTGCTTTGAAGGTACTCTCTGTGCAACGAAAGGGCTGAGCAAAAGCTAGATACTCTTGGATTGCCCTTGTGCTGTATGAATGTAAATGGTCCACTTGTTCCTTTTTATTGTTTGCTGAATACCATCATCATAGTAGCCTTCTTGATGTTGGAGAAGCTGTCTTTAAAAGTTGAGAGCATCGTTAAGATTGGATGACGAGATATTTATATTTTGATATCACAAATACTTAAAATTCTTACTATAAGAATTTCTTACCTTAAGTCAGAGTTTATAGATAAGTGAATTTACATTAAATATGAGTGATTTTATGACTACTTGTTTTTTTGTTGTTGTTGTTTTTTTAAAGATTTTATTTATTTATTTGTCAGAGAGAGAGGGAGAGAGAGGGAGCGAGCACAGGCAGACAGAGTGGCAGGCAGAGGCAGAGGGAGAAGCAGGCTCCCTGCCGAGCAAGGTACCCGATGTGGGACTCGATCCCAAGACGCTGGGATCATGACCTGAGCTGAAGGCAGCTGCTTAACCAACTGAGCCACCCAGGCGTCCCTATGACTACTTGTTTTAATGAACTTGGATAAAGAACTTAAAAGATCTGTATCTTTCCTTGGAAAATCTGCATAAAAGAATGTATTTGACCAATCAGAGAAAGACAATTATCATATGATCTCTCTGACTTTGAGAGGCATTTTGAGAGGCAGGGCAGGGGGTTGTGGGGGTAGGGAAGGAAAAAAAATGAAGCAAGATGGGATTGGGAGGGAGACAAACCATAAGAGACTCTTAATCTCACAAAACAAACTGAGGGTTGCTGGCAGGTAGTGGGGGAGGGATAGGGTGGCTGCGTTATGGACACTGGGGAGGGTATGTGCTATGGTGAGTGCTGTGAAATGTATAAGCCTGATGATTCACAGACCTGTACCCCTGGGGCAAATAATACATTATATGTTAATAAAAATAAAAAATAAAAAAAGAATGTATTTGACTATGTAAGAATTAAACTTCTTTAAAAAAAAGAAACTTCTAAGTGAAAAAAATTGGAATAGTTTTTAACAAAAGTAGATATAATTCTCTCTACATAATAAAGAGCACTATGGTGTGTAAAACCTAGACAAGATAGGGCAGGTGCATGGACTGGCTGCACAAAGGAAGGGATAGAAATGGCCAATAAATATGATAAAACTTTCGGTCTCATTAGTAGTATTTTGTATACTTTGTATACTATTAGTAGTATTTTGCCAAGGATATTGAAAGTTGATAATATTTATTATCTATGAGCAGATAAACCTCACACACTAGTAATAGAAGTACAGATTTCGTTCACTTGAGCAGTTAATACCACTCTTCAGAAAGGTATGTACTCTTCCATAATCTTAAGCTTAAAGATTTATCTGAGTAATCAGAATATACTCAGAGTATGTTCATGATATTCCCCAAACAGCAAATATTGGAAACAGAAGTTTAGTAATATAAGATTGATAATGATTTATGGTACATTCTTTGGAATGGGTGGTAGAAAAATTGTAAGATGGAAGAAACAAAGTAAAGCAAGTTACAAAAACCACATGTTTGGTGAGATTCTAGTAGTGGTTTTAAATACTGAGTCTTTAGATTCTTTTTCAGTATTTAGCAAACTCCACTTAGATGTTTCTTAGTTTGTAGTCTTCAGAACTTCACCTGATACCATGAATCGGTACAAGTATAGTTGACAGCGTAGATACCAAGATCCATTTTTGTTTTGAGACTGCATGAGTCTCTACATCTTTAAAATGTCCAGAGTCACATAAATGTTCTAATTCTTTTGGTGGTTTGTTGTTGTTTTTTTTTAATCTTTACTGTTACTTGAAATTTGCCTTGACTTATTCTTACCCTCTTTCTAACCCATATCAGTAAGTGGCACCACACAACTTACTAAGCTAGAAACCTGGATACCAGCCTTCTTATCTGTGTTTTTATCCTTTGTATCCAGTCTGTCAGTAGATTCTTGTGTCTGTTTCACCTTGAAAATGTTTAAAACCATCCATTCTCTAGCCCTTCCTACCATCTTCATTGTAGCCCTCATCATTTCTTACCTAGGCTGCTGTGATAATTTTCTTACAGGTTTCCTTGGTTCCCTAAAGTTGTTCAGAATGCCATTTAACAAAGGGGCACCTGGGTGGCTCAGTCAGTGAAGCATCTGACTTTGGCTCAGGTCATCATCTCGGGGTTCCGGGATTAGCCCCGTGTTGGGCTAGGAGTCTGCTTCTGCCTCTCGCTCTACCCCGCCAACTTATGCTCACTCTCTCTCAAATAAATAAAATCTTCTTTTTAAAAAATGCAATTTGACATACAAAAAGCCTTTAAAATCTTATTCTTTGAATCACTAATTCTACTTCTGTGAAAGATGCTAGTTGTAGCTAAATCCTTTCTGCTCACTGAATTTGTTCTACAAATTAGACTAACTTTAGTTCTTTGACTTTTGCTTTATCTTGACACATAAGTAATCTATAACCAAACTCAATGATTGTGTTGTGTTATTACCATATTACCAGGAGTACCAGCTTCTGCAAGAAGCTTTTTTTTTTTTTTTTAAGATTTTATTTATTTATTTGACAGAGATTACAAGTAGGCAAGAGAGGCAGGCAGGGAGAGAGAGGAGGAAGCAGGCTTTCCGCGGAGCAGAGAGCCCGATGTGGGGCTCGATCCCAGGACCCTGGGATCATGACCCGAGCCGAAAGCAGAGGCTTTAACCCACTGAGCCACCCAGGCGCCCCTGCAAGAAGCTTTATCTTGATGTCTCTAGAGTCTATAAACCACTGAAAATTTCTGTAATGTCCAAAAATTATGTTTTGCCACCTTTTATAGTTGCCATTGTACCCAGATAAAGAATTTAAAAATGGATTTTGTAAGTTAAATTTTAAAGGAAATTTTAAGTTAAAAGTAAGTTAAATTTAAAGAAAATTTCTCTCTCTAAAGAGCAACACTAATTAAATCTTTTTTTAAAAATATAGTGAAAGGTGGTTTACAAATTTATCAGTGCTTTTTGTTTTCCTTTGTGATTTTCATCGTGTCGTATAAAGAAAATATCCTTTGGATTTAGATTTTAGTGTTCACATATCTTCTGTTAGGAAAACTGAGCAAGTGATGTACCTTTGGAAAGAAAAGCTACCTCCTCACTGTGCCCTGAGGGGATGTATATAAAATATTTAGTATACAGTCCTTGTCTCTCTTTTTCTTTGTTCAAAATTTTTTTTTCATACTTGTATAGAATCTTTATATATTTATAAACATATTTTTATCCCCAGGGGTACATGTCTGTGAATCGCCAGGTTTACACACTTCACAGCACTAACCATAGCACATACCCTCCCCAATGTCCATTACCCCACCCACCTTTCCCGACCCCCTCCCCCCAGCAACCCTCAGTTTGTTTTGTGAGATTAAGAGTCACTTATGGTTTGTCTCCCTCCCAATCCCA